>VXBI01006517.1:273941-341690 GCA_013397375.1 Toxostoma redivivum
TTTTTTTTTTTTTTTTTTTTTTTTTTTTTTTTTTTTAAGCCAGCAGGAGCTGAACAGATGGTTTTGAAAATTGCACTTTAATTTCTGTGTATGTGCATGCATCTATACTTACATGTTACATGCTCATGTCTATTGTGGGAGGCTAAAAACATAGATCCACTGCAATTTCAGTTATCCTGAGTCTAGGCTTAATACTTGGATCTCTGAGCTGGACTTAGGTAACTACAGGTAGAAGCAGACCTGCATCTCCCAAGAATTCACAACTCAACACTGTCATTGTTTCACACTGGCTGTTATTCCAACAGAAGCATGAACTCAGGGAAGACTGGATCCTTCTGCATGTGAAAAGACAAACTGTATTTTGCAGTTAGAAGGTTTGCTTGAGACTGACTATTTTACCCATTTTGCTACTCAGCAAATCCCAATTATTATATATCCTTTTAACTGAGTTTTCTCATGTACCATACTATTAAACTGATGAGCAGTTTTACTGTTTTTTCATCTATCTTTTCATTAATTTCTCTACTCATCCTGATTTCAGAGCAGTGTCATTGGTTTTCAAGACATTCATGTTTAAATATCTCATCACTTAATTGCCAGTGACAGCATTAAACTAGCAACTACTATCTTAATACTACCAATGAAATATTTTGTTTTTTTAAATAATAACATCTTTATGTAGCTGGCTGTTTCTTTTTGTTAATTTTTCCTGTATGTGCTCTATTTTTCAATCCTCACTGCCTTTCTAGCATTTTCAAACAAGAAACCTGAATTAACTCCTAAATTGTATTGATGGATAGGTCACTGAAAAGCTAATAAAGCTCAAAGATAAATAATTTTCATTTTTATATGCTGTATCAAACACTCACAGTATTTACAGTACTCTGTTTTTTAGTGTATTTCAACCACCACTGCAACAGCAAATATTCTATTAGAAAAGCCATAGCACACACTGGAGGGCTATTTTGTTCAAGCTGGTATGACAGTGATGCATCTGGATCCTCAGTATTTCCACTCTCTTGCATTATTGCAAAATAGCATAGTTTGGTTAGATCCTGTATTATTTTTTGCAAAAATTACCCTTATCTCTATTTTCTAAGGAACTCAGAGTGAGTATTTTTTGCTGTTTGAACAGCAGTTGTGCAATTTCTACTATGACATCTAGAGGCTGCTGCTTATTTTCTGTGGTTTCTTCTACGAAGAAACAGGATTGCTAATGAAAAGCCACAAGAATTAGATTTCTCAGGGTGAGAGTTCACTACAATTCTCCTAAGCAGTACTACATTCCTGGGTTAGAGCATCAATAACAAGAAACATTCCAATGGTAATGTCCTCATTTCATAAGTCTTGCAATACATCTAGAAAAGGACAGTATATTTGGAAAGGTATGTAAACCAATAGAAAGTATGCTGAAATCCTAAAAAAGTATTTGAAGATTCATGCAAAAATGGACACATATATATACATACATAGATATATCTGTGGCAACAGAAGAGTAATGATAATCAATTTAATAAAATTAACTAAAACCAGTAAGCTAAGTCAAACTTATTTAAAAATCATATTTAGATAAAACTTTGTCTTCAAAAAGCAATATCTATCCTGATTAAATGATCACCTGAAGTATTCCTCATACTCCCAATGTATCATCAGCCTTTAATTGAGCAGAATGTCTACTAGATATCCGATTTTCCCTAGTTCCACGTGCTGTCATCTGAAAAGCATTTAACTTCATAAATAATTGGAACAAGGTGTGACAGATGACACATAAAATTCACTGGAATAGAATTAACATTAATTTCCTCCCTAATTCATACAGAATATTTCTGTGCTTTGAGAATTTGAAGTACAGTCACTTGGTATTACAGGGCTGGGAACACACACTATCCTCAGGAAATACATGTGGAAGAGTATGGGAAGCAAATAAAAATAATTACAGTAGGAAACCCAGGACTGACCTAATTCCTTCATTATGTGCTTTTGTTTTTTAGCAGTACTGTACTAGATAAGTTGAAAATACCAGTAACATTTCATTAATAGCTGCAAATGAAACTTTACTTTGCCCTTGCAGAAAACCCAGGAAATTAGTGAAACATAGTTTATTCATGCAGAAACTGATTTTTCCCCATTCCGAAACCGTTTTTCTTATTTTGAAAGCTATATGCCCATTTGTTCATGAATAGTTTGCCTTGTTCATTTGTAAATTACATTTGGGATTATGTAACATACCTGCTTGCATTGACTAGTTTTGAGGTTAATATCATCTGAATTGCATTTGATACAAAACAGTATCTTCGGTTTAAAATGAGGAACTAAAAACTGGTTTGGAGAAAATGTTCCAAAAAGAATTGACTTGAAAAGAGAAATATCAGGAGCCTCAAAGAGATATGAAACAGAATAGAAAAAGGAAATTAGCACTTTTTCTTATTCTGTAATGAGATTTCAGTATTTGTAATGGCTATTTTCAACCTGAGTCTCCACTACTTGCTTGTGCAACTTAACAGCAGCAATTTACTCGGTAAAATCCTTCAAAACCATTAGTTATAACAACTTTACACATACACATTTTTACTCTTTCAGCATATATTTTTATTTGCATAGAAGTTAATGACTACAAATAGAACGTCATCTGCCCAACCAAATATAAAATTCAGTAATATAATAGGTGTAATTCTGATTATTCCAATTCAGATACTTATTTTACTTAAGTGAACAGATGAAAAGAAGTAGTGAAGGGTCAAACCTGTGACAGAATAACATCAAGAAACTATTTTAGAAGGTCTGATCACTCCTTTTTGATTTATGATGTTCCACTGGTTTATTTATTTTTTAACAGAAAATTTTCTTTGTTTCTCAGCATGTTTGTTAAGTTGAAAATACACTTAAAACATCTTTCTTGTACCATGCAAACAATGCAACTGTAGTAGAAGTATTACATTTTACTACAAAACTGTTTTTCATTAGTTATTGTGAAGTTAATTGCAGTGATTTCTGGGGTTTTAGCAGAAAAGAGCTGAACTTGTGCCTGCTCACTTCTGATTCAAATCTCACTAACATCTACAAGACTCTTACTAGGCCTTTTTGAGCTTTAGAAATGGAAGACGGCATTAGATTATCACAACTCAGAAACTCAGTCATCTCTTCTTGTAAAATAGCAAAGTAAACAGCAGACTTAGTATTCTTTAAACTTTTAATTAAGTGATAAAACTGAAGAATTCGTACTTTTTCAGAAGAAAATAAACTGCCTACTGGCATGAGGGCAAGAGGGAACTGGTTTTTCCTTTCTTTCATTTGCCTCTCTCACCCATAAAGCAAAATAAAACTTGGAACAATTTTTTTAACATAGTGATTTTTTAAATTCATTGGCCAGAAAATGTGAAAATTCCTAGCTAAGTAAAAAACGACTAAAAAAGTAAAAGTAAACAAAATTAAACATTATCCAAACCTTAAGAGGGAAAATCTTCCCCAAGTACCATCAGGTAGCAGAGTAAACCTTTTCAAGGAAGCCGTCGACTCCTCCAAAGGTCCATGGCAGAAGCAGAGGGGAAATCAAACTGTGGCAAAGTGGATGTAAAACAGCATAGACCAAAAAGAAAGGATCTCTGAAGTAAAGATATAAAATTTATATTTCTTTCTGAATACCTAATAAGCAGGTGATCTTAAAAAGAAGCCTGTAGGAGACAGTATTTCCTAAAGTAGCAGAAAAAAATAAGGTCATTGCAACAGTTGAAGAGATTTTTTGTGTATTCACAGTGGAGAGTAGGGATGTTTCCAAACCAGAGCACTGCATTATGTGGAACTTATTGGTAGTGTTTTAAGCCACTGTGTTGATTACAGACATTTCAGGACAGCATTAAAAATAGTAACAGGTTGCACAGAATGAAAATTCCCTTTGAAACTTCCCTTTGGAGGGAATTTCTAAGTCCCATGAGACCTGGGTAAAATGCTATTCAACATCCTAAAGAAGGAAGTAAATGTTGTGATCATATACATTCCTGACCCTATTAACCTACCTGTGTAGCAAAAGGATGACGAGAAGATAAAATTAGGTGAAGCTTGATACAGGAAAACTCCAAAGTGACACATAACCAAGAACCATCACCCCATTCCTAATTTTAAGTATATATTTTGGAGAACACAAACTAGTTGATCCAACTGAAGAAAAAAATATATTTGAGATATTTTGAGATACTACAGAGTTTTATGAAAATGCCTCTCAGTGGTAAACAATGGCCAAAATGCCTAGTGTTCGGATTCCATAGAAATAAATATCTTTGCATTATGGAAAATACAGAATAAACCAGAAAATACCATTACTACACAATCTTCTGACTTCTAATCTCAAAAAGGTTATATAGTCGAATTTTTAAAAGTATAGAAGTCAGCAAAAAGGACTGAGAAACCTTTGTGATAATTTCTACTGAAAAAAAACTGAACAAGCTTAGGATTCTTCAGCCTCCAAAAAGGGAAGATTAAATGGTGATTTCACAGCAGTCTAAAACAACTTTAAAAATATGAGGAACAGCTATTCACTTTTTAAAAGCATTTTTATAAAAAGATTAACAAGAAGCAAGTGAAGCTCAAAGATGCCAGATTCAAAAAAACAAACAAACAGAAGGTGAGTCTGCAGAAATACATCTTGGCTAGTACATTTACTTGGGTTCAAAAAGGTTTTTATCATGGTTAATGACTGCAATAGCAACCACCCATTACAGCTCTGGAAGTCCCTGAGACAGTTTGCTGGAAAGGAGTATTCCCCCATCCTGGAGAAGATGATGGCTTAGCTGGATATTTATTCTGACAAATTTCTTACTCCCTCTTTAGGGAAACAAATGGAAGAAGGGGAACCCTACCTAGAATCCCAAACTCATTCACTCACACCAATTACTACCATTTCCAAGACTTAACTATGCACTTTGCATTACATCACTATCAATGAGAGACACAAAAAACCACATTTCATTTTCATATATAATTAGCTAGTTCATGAGTCAATGAACAAAAAAAGACCTCAAACCAATTTCTACAAGAATATAAAAAAATGCTAATTGTCATGAAAATCTTGTACACTAACAAAGGATTTCCCTGGGTCAGACTATTGCTCCAGAGTAAAAACAGAGAAATATTATAAATATTAAATAGTCCCAAGATAAAGTAGAATACTGGACTTACTTACTGCAACTTCTTTTTTAAACTTTAAATACCTACTCTTTTCCCAAACTGTTGATCCAAAGAAGTGTGGAAAATTATGTGAATATAAACCAAAAATTTAAAGATGATAGGTACTGATCATCATTTTCCTCTCTGAAATCATGTCTTAGCACATGCATCTTACCCAAATTACTTCAGTGAAACTCCATGAAGAGCATTTAATCTAATTAATTGTTCTTATTTTGAAGGACCATTGTAAGAACTGACAAATGTTAGAAACTTCTTATGCCATACTCACAGTTTTAAAAAGTCTTTCTTAGAAGTGGAAAATATATGTAAGTTTTTTTAGGAAGAGATGGTTCCTATCTCTCTACACAGCAGCTGTGATTTGTACTCATTCAGTTAGCTGATCATATCATCACACAGAAGACACTGTCTTTGTCATTGCTGTGAAATATCTACAAATATCACAAAAATATATTACCTCAGCAATGGAAACCAACATTTTCAAACAGCACCTACAATCAACTAAGGCTCTTTTTAATTTATCTGCTCTACTTATTTCAAAACTCAGCAGTAAAAGTTGAGAGGGATGTTTCAAAAGGTGAAGACACCACTCGCAGCTTATTTTTTACAGACTTGAGGAGTTCCTGCACTTAAATTCTTTATCATCACCTGCTCAGATGATAATACCTACTGAAAATGTGGCTTGTTTCAGTGCAAGATAAAAGTATATACCATAACAGTGAATCAGACCTTTTCCCCTTTACATTAAGCATGTTATCTGTAACTTGATTATGCTTCATTTTTAACACAAAAAACAAATTTCAGTTTTTATATTCTGAAGCAATAGGTAGAATGGAATGTGGCAGTTTTTGCAAATAAGATTGATGATGCTCAAAGTTTTCTAGGAAATAATGATGCCTAATCCTACCCAATTACTGGCCTGTCAGTCTTACTTGAATTTCCATCTAAAGGCTTATTCAGAGTACAACTGAGAAACCTATCCTTCTCTGACTTTATATAAAATGTTTCCAAGCAAACAAATAGGTAATTCAAAAAGGCTTTAAACACATAGTCCTTCCTGAAGGAAACTCAAAACATCATCTCATGAGGTCCAGCATCATTTAGTTAAACTGTAGAGCTGTTGTAAAGTCTGCAAGCATCTAGTCACACAAGTTGGACAAATGAAGACAACTTCATTAACTTTTCAGCACATGCTTTATTTATTTTTTCTGTCAGGTAACTACAATTCTCAGTAAAAAAAAAAAAAAAGAGATATTCAGCACAAATCAAATCCAACTTTAGTGATGTGAGAACTACTAGAGATGGCATATTAATCCACCCATCCCATTTGATGGCCTATCTATTCTAAGACACATATCTGCTCTCCTGAGGTTGTCAATTTAATACAGTATTAGGTAATACTCCAAAGAGATCCAGCCATTTGTCTGACAATTGGATTTCCAAATGGTATCCCACTGGAATATCTTAAATATCAATCCTTCTTACTTTTCTGTAGACCAGCTCATTATTAACAGTGCCAGTGTGATCTCCTCTCAACTTCATTTTCCAGCTTTTCTCAGTTTCTGTATTTCAGCCACGCTGCTTTTCTACTTAGCTTCTATCTGTACTACAATTAATTCCAATTGTATCAGTGTACTAAAATTGGGTCATATCTTTTTGCTCTAGATAATCTTGTTGAAAGGCACTTCTTTAATCATTTGAATCTTCTTGATTTTCTTTCACCTCTCTATCTAAAGGCATTATCATGGTGGCTCTTTTCCAAACTCCTCTTTAATCTGCGTTTTGAATCAGGCAGCAAGATTTTATCAGTGTGATCCCAGAGGGCACTACTTCAGCTGAGCAAACAGACCTGTTTGAACAGTCCCCTTTCAAGAAATGCTTCCTTCAAACATCTTAAAATCCTCCTACATATCTCAAGAGCCATGCATTCTTCATTATTTTCACAGAGATAAGAATAGCACATTCGAGTTTACCTCAGCCCTCGGGTTTTTTTAAGCATCTTTCCTCCTTTGTTTGGTGGAGGCATCTTCAACCTGTTTCACCACAAAGTTCATTCAACATTACCATTATTGCTGAGACAAAGAACAATCAGTGGATTCCAAGCCAACATCATCAGGATGTTTTTTAGCTCAGATTTATGTCCCACATGCTGGCAAGTTACAGTTTGAGATCTATTCTCACAAATGGGCTCTACTTTTATTAAAGGTTCACAATATTAGAGGTCTTGGATTCTTAGCTGAATCTCTCATCTGACTCATTTTTTCTCTTCTTTCAGCTCTTGTGACTCCTAGGGTAAATCTTCTAACCCTTTTTGCAGCCCTTTCCATGTCAGCTCTTTCTCTTCTGGCTTTCATTTCCTTGTAAGTTCCACCATCCACTTCCCTTATGCACTTAGTTTCCTACATTGCCTCTCCATTTTTTCTTCCTCTGTGTTGTGCTTGCCCATGTTTCAAATAGCAATCAAAGAGCCAGTCACTGACAAGCCAATACTGTCACCATGAAGACAGGAAGTACATGGGTTCCCTGAATTACCCTACACAAGCTTTTTTTGGTGCACACCTGCTTTTTCACCCCTCTTCCATCACACCTGTGAATTGTCCCCACTTCCTTCAGCAGCACATCACCTGAAACCTCTTCCGTTATTTCCAAAGCGAGGGGATGTGTGTAGGAATACTTTCCCCCCTGCTTTTCCACAGTAACTCTAACACACATTCTGTTTCAGTGCCATGCCTCAGTGCACTAATCACCTCGATGACTATCGAACTCTTATCTCCCTATTCACACTGTTCACAAAATAAAAGCAACGTTTCTGACCAGCTTGACCACTTCTTCCTTTTTTCTTGCCTTTGTGTCTGGCTGTTTTTTTTTGCTTTAAGAAAATCCAAAACAAAAAACCCAAAAACAAACAAGAAACAAATCAACCCAAAACTTTCTGCCTAGGTTACCTTTCTTCCCTCCCAGAGAAGTGTACCACTTGTGGTCTGTGGGAGGCAGCATTCCCACCTGGCCAAGCTGCATAAAGCAGCACTCTAGTTAAAAATTCAGATTTCTTTCAAGAAACTGATTCGTATAGGAATGAATAATGTAAATATTACAGCTAAGCCTGAGACACGCAAGTCAAACAACCTACTAGTGAATCTACTAGTCCTTTCAGAACAACAATCATGTTTAAAATGATTACAAATGTTTTTCTTTTCCTAGAATGGATCTGGCCTAGCAGACTGTCCTTTAGTTTGAGTGTTTGAACATGGCAGGGAACAGATAAAAACAATAAAAACAGATAAAAACATGGGATTGCTCAACTGAAAATTTTAATGTGTCTACATACATCTGTATAATTCAGGTTGATTTATCCAGATCATCACCGGGTGGTAGTATTAAATTGTGCGTAAAACGCATCTGTTGGAACATTTGAATATTCTTCCTCTTTAAGATTAACGTTCCTAGAAATAAATAGAATTTTTTAAAGCCATTAGTAAATGTTTTCTTGCTATTATTCAGAAGTAGCCTGAGAAACCTAAAAATATGTAATGCATTAATATCCATAAATGTTCATAAATTATTAGAAATGGAACTTAATGTAACTAGAATTTGTTCTGCAAAATACATGCCACATCTCAATATAACAAACTTAGCTTTTTCTTCCCGAAATATTCCTCCAAAAATCTCAACAGTAAAAAAAGCCTGCATTAACACAATTCCAAACTTTTGTTTTCATAAGAAGAAGGCATCATGTACTGGAAATTCATTTGTAGAAGGTATGCATGAACCTGAGAATGACTCAGTTGGTCAGAGCATGGTGCTAATAATGCCAAGGTCACAGGTTCAATCCCTATACAGGCCATTCATTTAAGAGCCAGACTTGACCGCCCTTCTAACCTGAGGCCCTTCCAACTCTGACTATTCTGTGATTCTATATTTATGCCCTCCCACTAAAAAAAAAGGGAAAAAAAGGAACTGGAAAAATAGAACACCAAACTATTACATTTGTTTTTCTTTTCCTGCATGTATTATTGTCCTCCTTTCCCATAAGAGCAGACACAAGAACTGCCCATCAAGACACATCCAGTGGTTAGTTAAAGAATGGAGGTTCTGTCACACATAATGAAAATGCTGTTTGTGTTCCTAGCTTAACCCTGAGCTATCAGAAACTGGCAGCTCTACTGGCAGTTCATCCTTTTTTGCTTCAGAATAAGATAAATTAAAGAAACATGTACTGGTTTTCACCTGACAATATAATTTTCTGCATAGCTTATTATATTTATACACTATTTTGCCACCTATATGAACAGTCTGCTGTCAGTGGAATGCTTTTAAGAATTCCAGATCCTAATTCATTCGTGTCAGTCAGTAGCACGCAAAGCTTGCTCTTTGAAGATTGATTAAACAATACTGAAAAACACGCTTCAGGCGAATTGTTGATTTTTTAAAAGCATGAACTTGTAACAGGTGTATTAAAAAAGTTACAAACAGAGCAAGTAAAAAAAGCTCTTTGAAAGCCAAGCTATTGGGTTAATAATGATAAAGAGGTTTTTTTTTATTTAAACAACACTGGTTTGGTACTTACTTTGCTTTTTGCTCCTGAGAGAGCACTGCATTCATGACATCTAAGCCTCGGCGCTGGTCCTGATTCTGCCGCTGCTGGTGCCGCTCCCAAATCAGCTGGGCTCTTGCAGCCTGTAGACGTTGTCTGTCCCATTCAGCATCTCTTTGGCGTTCCTGCTCTCTTACTCTCTACAGAAGTGAGAAAAAGGCTTCATTTTCCAAAGATGGAACTGTATATAAAGTCTCATGGGTAAGTCCATCCAGACAAACTTGTTTGCCTTTATTGAACACTGGGGGTAGCATTTGAAATGGGAAGAAGGGAGTAAGGATTTCTAAATGAGGCAGAAGCAAGATACGGCCAATGAAAGAACTATTTTTTCTGTAAAAACCCAGAGCAGCAAGACAGATTTTTTTATTATTCTTGTTAGCAAGAGTTGAAACTTCTTGAGGCAAAAAGTGCATGGACATCAATATGGACTATAAAATGGCTAATTCAGTATAACAGGGGAGCCACAAATACCATGTGAGTAGAAACTGTTTTTTTCCTCTGCCTCACTTCTTGTCTGACAACCAATTGAACAGAATCAAAAAAATCAGGCCTGTAAAAAACTTACTTTTCTTAGTTGTATTCATTTTCAGCCAGCCTAATGGCTTAAATGAGTTCATTTCAGAGTAATAGGAGAGTCAGGAAAATGACAATTCTACCTTCAGCTTTAATAACAGTACTAGGTAAGATATAGTATAGCCTACAGTATTGTGAGGACTAAAAGATAGAATCTAATACTATTCTTTAGCTGTCATAAATGCAGCCTCTGCAGTGAGGGAGGCGAGTCACTTCCTACTTCACAATATCTAAGCCTGGACACTCTTGACTTCATAGGAGACTAAATTTCTTCATTTTGACTGCCTGCTTCTATATACACCTCTAGAGCAGCAACTATTACCATTGAAATTCTACTTTACAGCAAGGCTCATAGTTATATGGGACAGTAGAAATAAAACTAAATTACATTCTCACAGTCATGTACTTTTAGGCCTTGAAATATGCATGAGCAAGGTCACTAGACCTTCTCTATTTACCTTGCTTGGGTACCCTTGAGCATGAGAATACTGCTTTGGCCTGCCCTGCTTTCACCTTCAGCTCCTGCATCTTCTTCCCCTATGGAGCAGCCCACTCCTTGCAGGCAGCTTGTGCACTCTCAGGTCGTGAACTGCACTATGAAGCCTGGGTGTTGGGCTGGGCAGGACTTTGCTGATCAGCTGGACCATCATGGACCATGCCCTAAGATCCCCTTGGCCCTGAGCTCCTCAGCAACCTTCCTCCCAGTCCAAGTCCAGGGCTCTAGCCTACTCCATGACATTTCCCAGGTGTTTCAGATGTACTATGTTCAGTTAGACTGATTAAAGTATAGGTAAAATGCAGATCAATGGAAAACACGGTCTCATACTGGCATGTCCAGGCCAAAGAATAGTACTTTTCTTCTACAAATATTGTCCATAGTATTATTACTATAATACTATAAGCAAGAAAACAGAAAATACATGAAAATGCATGTGAGCTTAAATACCAGTTTCTCCAGAGCTTGCTCCTTTTGAAATTCACGAATTTCCATCAGCTGCTCCTGATTCATTCCCTTCCATCTATTCACCAGCACATTATGTTTACCCCAGGGACCAATTGCTTGGTTAGGATTTTCAGAAAGGAAGTCTCCTCGAAGGAGGCAGGTAATTTCATCCATGTCATCTTTCATTTTCTGAGCCTTTTCCAATTCATTTTTCTTATCTAGTTCAGCCGCCTAAATTCAATGGAAAGACAGAAGTGATGGTTTTTTCCAACAGAAATATGAACTAAGGGGTGAAAAAATGTTAACACATCATAACAGATGTCTTTCCAACCTGCATACAGTTGTCGAAAGCATCACATACAAATACTGTGATCATTGTCTTATTGGCCAAGATCAAAAGCCTAGTATCAAACAATTCTAATGTTGTCATTCACATATAGCAAGTAACTGGGGAAAAACCCCTTTGTTTTATAAGAAAACAGAGAACTAAATAAAAAATAATTCCACATTTATCCCCAAGTAAATAACCAGTATATATTTGGCAGACAGACACAATATGGAAGAAATTTCAATAAAAATTTGCAGTCTGGAATCACTAGCCTTGATTTATATATTACATACTGAATCTAGGTGAAGAGCATGGGTAAGCCCTCAAAACAGACAGACAAGAGATGTCCAATTAAAGTCTGAAGATGCAGCCTTGATTCTCTTTGCTGATACAAAATGCAAATTTGAATCATATTACGTGAATGTATCTGAAATACTGGAGATTACAGTATGCATTTCCTGTGGAAATCACTGTTCCTAATGTTCACTACAAGGCACAGTCTCCTATTCACAGGAAATTTTCCCCTTACAATACTCCAGAAACAAAATATGATATTATACTGAACATAATTACCTTTCAAAGAACAACTAGACTACGTAATCTGAAGTAGAATGATAATGTTATGTGTCTTCCATTTCTAATACTGTCTCATTCTTCTGTAATGCATAACTAATCTATCTGGAACAATGCCTGGTTCCCACTTCCAGTGGACAGAGGACACAAAACTTCCTGCTTACAAGGGCACACAGAGCACAGGCTGCCAGACCTGTCTCTCTTTATATGTCTATTTGGACTGTTACAGATCAGTAGGTAATTCTGTCTCCACTTTGACCAAGATGTGCTGTTAAAAATAATCACTGCCTTGAGCATATTCACTTATGTAGAACAGCTCTTTCCTTGCTGATCAATAGTTCACTGATTGGCACGTACACATTGGCAAATCAGGACAGATGAAATGGATCAGGACAAATGAAAACGGAAAGGTTTTCCATTAAGAAAGAACAGGTGAAGTCTTCTGTGCCATATAAGGGAAAGTTGAACATGAGTAGGCAGAGTAACTAGAAGATAAAAACAACTGAGAATGAAATGACTACAGACATGTGTGAGAACTTGTTCCTCTGCACATGTTAAGGAAAAGAATCATAACTGAGCAAGCAGGGTGATCTATGCTACCAAAGGAGACTGCTAAACTGGAATTATCTCTACATTTGTAGTTACAGACTTTGAGTCTGGATAACAGTGGTTATCCAGGTAACAGTTGGTCCCAAACATCAGGACGCAAGACTGCCAGTGAGTGACTTGTGTTTGCTCCAAGCAAACATGGAAAACCACCTGACAGTGATGGAGCAGAAGAAACAACAACTAAGTACCATATCCTAGATTAATAAATTCCTTGGCTGGAAACAGCCATGTGGTTTCCATTAAAACAACAGAAGTATCTGATGTGCAAAGAAAGCAATAAAAGACACATTAATTTTTTAAATTATACATTAGCTAAGCCATAATTCAACTTAGATGATGCCGAAAACCTCATATTTAGAAACGTCTAGACCCAACAGAAACATTAACTATAGAGCAAAAAAATAAATGTCTATTTTTACACAAATAGAAAACCTCAGGCAAATCAAGATTCGTGCGACAAACATCAACTTCAGATCTAGGAACCATCGTCATCACAACATGGAATAATACAGCAGGAATTAAAGGCCACTTTTCCATTGATGTGAGTATGACTTTTACCAGAAGGTTGAAGAAATTTTTTAAATTCATAATGTATTTTCCTGTATCGCTGTTTTTTTCCTCAAGAAGAGTCAATAAGCACCTGAAAGGAACTATGACATGACAATTTTTAAGACCCAAATGCCCAAATATATTCAATCATCCAATATTTTTGGAACATTGAACCAGAACACCTGGCTATGTACTTTTCTCTTATTGTACTAATCAAGCAATTATTTGTAGCTTGGAAAAAGCTCCAGAATAAATCACATTTAAGAGAAAATAATTTTGAATGGATCTCATATGCAATTATTATTTAGATCACTTTCTTAATGTCACTCCACTGCAATCTAGCAGATTGCACTTTGCACGGATCAAGGCACTTTGACACTGTAACTCAGACTTCTCTTTGAGAGGAAGAGCATAAAATTTCCAAGCTGCCTGAGAATCTTCCTGGAGGAAAATCCCAGCTCAATCCATAGCATGTCACACTACTTTGCCATGATTAATGACAAGGAAGATTTTAAACTCTGGAAACACATCAAATTTATCTTGTCCAGTCAAAGTCCTGCTAACTTCACTATTTCTGATGCAGGCCAGATGCCACTGGCCTCTTGCCTACCTGGGCATAGCTGGCTCATGTTCAGCCACTGTCACCAGCACCCCAGGGCCTTTCCTGCCAGGCACTTCCCAGCCACTGTCCTCATCTTCAAGATGTAGGGGATTGTTGTGACCCAAGTGCAAAATCCAGAACTTGGACTTGTTGAAACTCAGACCACTGGCCCAGGTCCATTATTCCAGCCTGTCCAGATCCCCCTGCAGAGCCTTCCTACCTTCCGGAAGACTTGGTGCCATCTACAAAGTGCTTCGATCCCCTTGTCCAGGTCATTGCTGAAGATGTTAAAAAGCTGACCCCAGTTCTGAGCCTTGGGAACACCACTGGTGCCTGGCCCCAGCTCCATTCCCCACCACTCTCTGGGCCCAGACATCCAGCCAGTCTTTTTCCCACTGAACAGTGCATGTCCCTGTCCAAGCCATCAGGACAATGCTGTGGAAAAACGTCAAAGGCTTTCCTAAAGTCCAGTCAGTCACATCCATTGAGGGGGTCACTCTGTCCTAGGAGATCAGGTGGGTCAAGCAGGACCTGCCTGTCCTAAACCCTGGCTGGCTGGGCTGATGCCCTGGTTGTCCTGCATGTGTTCATGGTGGCACTCAAGAGGATCTGCCCCATGACCCTTCCTGGCACCAAGGTCAGGATCTTCCTTCCAGCCCTTCTTACAGCAGTGCCACACTTCCCTTCACCTGGGACCTCCCTGGTGAGCCAGCAAGCTGGGAAATGATTGAAAGTGGCTCCATGAGCACTGCCACCAGCTCCCTCAGTACCCTTGGGTGGATCCCATCTGGTCCCATGGACTTTTGTGGGTCTAAGTTGCAAAGAAGTTCTCTGAGCATTCTCTCCTGGAATACAGGAGCTTCATTCAGGTCCCTTCCCCTGCCTTCCAGCTCAGGGAGCTGAAGACTGAAGCAGAGAAGATACTAAGTACCTCAGCCTTTTCCTTATGCTCTGTCACTATACTTCCCCCCAAACACAGGATAGAGATTCTCCTTGCCTTTCTTTTGCTGCTGATGTATTTTTAGAAACATTTTTCATTGTCTTTGACAGCTGTAGCCAGATAAAGTTCTAGCTGGGCTTTGGCCTCTTCTAATTTTCTCCCTGCATAACCTTACAACATTATTGCAGTCCTCCTGAGCTGCCTGTTCCTTCTTCCAAATGTAATAAACCCTCTTTTTCTCCCTGAGTTCCAGCCAAAGCTGTCTGTTCAGCCATGCTGATCTTCACCACGGGTTTGGCTTTCAGCACATGGGAACGGCTTGTTCCTGTACTTTTACATTTTGATTTTCAATTAACTTGGTCTGTCTATAAACAAAATTATATGACAAATGCCCCCCAAAGGCTCAAGCAACATTAGAGACTTGCATGCTCATACAACTAAACCAAAAAGCACCATACTTAATGTAGGTAATTCTAATGTGGTTTATTTAGATGTGACTAAACACATTTAAAGCTAAGTCACAACAAATATAGTTTACATATTATAAACAAGTAAGTTTAACCAAGCTAATAGCATCCATGTAGCCCTTTGAGTTGTATGTAGAAGCTGAAAAGAAAAAACCCTCTGCAGTAAGACGAAGAACTAGATTGTAACAGATAATGGTACTAAGACAGGTTCCAAAGAAAGGTCAGTCAACAACTGAGACGTTGTACACAATAATCATGAAGCAGCCAAAGTGCCAAAAACAGTGGTTGTAGGGAATTAACGTAAGCAGTAAGGACAAAAAGCAACTGTTAGCAATGTTTCCACACAAGTGCAAAGAAAAGCAGACAGACAGAGACAGTAAGAGTATGGGAGGACTGATATAAACTCAGAAAGAAGCATGGAAGGATTTTGCTGTACCCCAGTTTACCAGTTCAAAGCCCCCGAATTACTGAGAGCTGTTTCTGCGCACCAGCCAGCAAGCTGAGAACCAGGAGGGACAGTTTTGGCAGAGGATAACTAGATAGAGGACATCTAGATCCTTGGATCCATTGTTTACTTGGTAAAGTGCATAAAATTTATATTGTTACAAGCTGAAACAACCTTGGAAGTCAGCTGCTAAGAAACTCCTGTGACAACATAACTACTCATTCTGATTTCGTGCATCTTATTTTCCTTCTCTGTACCCACGTTTTCCAATAAAACAACAAACCAACTTAATATTAATTTACCTGGATTCTATTGAAATTTTTAGTAGCTGTACAAACTGCACGCCTGCTTTCCTCTTCTTTTTTTTGTTCCTCCATAATCTTTCGGTCAAGATCGATCCTGAACTTGTCATAAAGATCATCTAAATTAGATTCAAATGAAATTTAGTCAATATTCATGAACATGATGTGCCATATGAGTTAACCAGGGGAAGAGGCGGGGGGAGCTACAGATACAGTAGGCTGAATAACTATTTCCAAATCCTACCATCAAAGCTGTTCATTTTGGGATTTCAGGTGGCTCATGAATCTATTACCTATCTTACCTGCCTGTTTAATATGCTACCTATCTTGTCTAACAGTTAGTGTTAAAATGAAAGAAATATGTTAAGTACTGCAGAAAGTAATGTTTCATGACAAGCTGGGAAAGAAAAATCAGGATTATTTTTTCTGCTCTAGGACAGTACAGATTGGACAGTTTGGCCTGATGAAGTAAGCATACCAACTGGTGGCATAAACCAGAAATGAAACCTGGGTTAGTATCACAATCACATGTTATGAAATAGAGATTTCCTAAGAGAAACAGTGAATACATTAGAGCTTATAAAGTAAAAACTGCTCTAGTATTTCTAGAACTTAAATATAAAATAGGGTATACCATATTTTCATCAGATACATCACAACTTCAGAAAAAGAAGATTAAAACTACATTATTTTGTTACCTGCCAATTTTTGGTCAGCTAATGCATTTTTCCAGTCTTTCTGTTGCTGAAGAGACCACTCCCTTAACTGCTCCTTTTGAAACTTCATCCTCTGATCATAGTTTAAGTCTTCACCCATAAACTTCTGCATGCCAGATATAGTACACCGAGGATCATCATCTGAAACTCGAGCAGGTCTGTCTTTCTTTAGGGCTTGTGGATCATTCAGGTCAAATTCACGTCTTGTTTCCGGCTTCTGAAAATTCTTCTGAAATTCAACGAGAGCCCTATTCAAGTCTTTGATTTCATTTTTCTGTCGTTCTTCCAACAGACACATGAGCTTGTCATTTTTCTTCATATCATGAGCTAGACAAATATGAACACAATAAAACCACAACTCTTAGAGGTGCACGAGTCACTGAAGTGCACACATAAGGTGAAAATAAAATTTTCAAGATGAATAAACAGAATGTAAGTCTTCAAACTGTCATGCCTTAGGAGAGTATTTGATCTGTAAGTACCAGCCCAGCAAACACTCCAATATTAGTAATATTTACTTATTAAATATTTTCAGCTTTTTACATATAAACCATTTTATTAATATTATGATGAAATACAGGCATATGAAACAAATAGTAAGTACTAGAACTATGAGGTTTAGTTTGGTGAAAAACTGCAGGAATACAAGAAATGTACAGTAAACCAGTTGTTCCTATTTACTATTAGTTTACAGCTACAGCTGAAATATATTGTTGCTTGTCAGGAAGAAAACCAAAACTGGGCTGCAACTGAAAGGAATATATATAGCTCTTCCATAGTTCCAATGATTTTTCTAACCATAGCACTAAAATCATTAGCTGGCAATAAGTTTTGAACAGCTTAAGAGCTTCTGCCCATTTAATTGAAACTAAATAAATTACAGCATTTTTAAGAAAAAACAAACAACAAAACTTTTGCCAGACTCCACACTGCTGCTGGTAGTTTCCCAAGAGTCAGACCCTGACAGGTGTATTTTCCAGCCAGGAAAATCACAAGCAGCTGTAGTAGAAGCACAGCATGGAAGCTGGCAGCTCCATTTTAGCTCCTCCTGAGGCACACAGAGAGCTCAAGCTGTGGGACCTTTCACCTGATAGCACAGGAAAGCACGCCAAGCACAGAATAACACCAAGGGTTTGAGGTCAGGGCACAGCATGAAATATTTTAGTGGCTACAAATTCTGACTCAGCAATGGCTCCTCTTACCGCCTTACTATACATGACTCATGCTTCCAACAATAACAAACTATAGAAGATTCTACAAAATCTATACATTCTATGGAAGAATGGCTAGACCCAAGATGAGCTACTCTACAAGAAAGCAACTAAAACAGATTAGCCACTACTATACTGAAAAGGATGGTGGTAAGTAATTTTTTTTTAAATCATGCTGCATATTCAGGTTTTTAAATTATGCTCTTTGTCAATACCTTTTAACAGAAAACACTGAAAATTCTGGCCTATTAGGCAATGTATCCCAGTTTAATCATGTCAATATAAATCTTAAGATAACAAGGAGAATACATACTGTGCAATGTAGATATATGAATATAAATAGGACATAAACTGAATGACTGAATTTAGAGAATATATGAAGGGATAAAAGAAAGCAGGAAATGGTTTAAAACATTTAACTATTCACAGAAATATCACAGTATCTAGGAATATACCAAATCTTTCATGTTCTGCTTTTTCAGCTGCTTCTTGAATTTTCTTCTCCTTGACCTGTGCATCCAATGCATCTTTATCAATCTATTAAAATGAAAAAAAAACCCAGCTCTTTAGGAGATACTGTGTTTGAACAATTAAAACAGGCATTGTCAAGCTACATTGAATCACAGTTTCACACAACAGATATAACCCCACTATCAACAGAATATATACACATTACTAATGTAGGTAAAACAAAATCCAGAAACATTCTTGTTTGCTTTGTTTTAATGATAGGTATGCTCTTGCACCTAATCAGAGGAAAATACCACATTTACATGATCAATAGAGCTATAAATATTTTCAGCTGCATTACACATAATATGTTTTCCCCATTACACCTGGCAATTTTATTTTATTGTTCTGCTTTCATTTATAAAGCAGCTAAGTATTTTAACAGTAAAGATGGCAGGAAGTTGTAGTAATTCATATTTGAAAAAAATACAAAGGGTTCACTATAAGAATGAAATGGAAACATCAGAGAGATTCACATGGTTGCCAAAATGCACTATAGGGTACATGACCTGTGATGAGCTGACAGATATGGTACAGAACATCCACATCCATGGCAAGCGGGACTTAAGCATAGGACAATATAGGCCACATCAACAAATGGGAGCACACACCTCCATTTTACGCAAAGAATGTGGCCCCACATTTGTTGGCAGATGGCGGCAAATTAATAGGCAGAAACATGGATTTTATCTATTTTCTTTTTTTTTTTACTATCAAGTCGCTTCATGTCTTAAAAATTTTTGTTAAAAAATACAATGACAAATCTTCAAGCACCTGGTAAACAATTTTAACAGTCTTTGTCTAAAACCTATTTAGATGAAAACAGAAACAGATCATGGCTGAAAATACACGTTTAGTGTTGTAATGGACAACTGACAATAGCAATCTGGCAAAGAGGTAAGCAAGGGTAAAACCATCAAGAATTCTATCCTCCAAAAACAATGGTGTTGTGGGCACTAAAAATATCAACTCTTTCAGAGGTCTCATTAGGAAAGCCAAGCTGACAATATAACTACAGGAAATGCTGCTAAGAGAAATTCAATACAAGTTCTTAGTATTCTGGCAATAATAGAGGTAGCTCAGTGAATCGACTCATGTTACACTATTGGCCCTGTCCTCTTCAAAACACTTTCACTCGGCACAAAAACACCCCAAACATTCCCAGTCACATAAAACTACAGGTTTCACTTTGCAGTGTTTAAATAAGAACTCTACTAATAGTTCAAGGCAGCTAATTTCTAAACTGGTTCTATTTATGTATAAAGTTTATATGTAAATTGAAAGTAATATTTCATTTGGATTACTCATCTGAACTCTTTAGAAAAAAATCACTGATTTACTGAGGATAAATTCTTCAATCTGTAACTGAAGAGGGTATTATTTTATGTTTTCATTATTCAGATGACAAAACAGATGCAGAAGTCAAAGTAATAATAAAACTAGAAATAATCAAGGAAAAAAAAAATCTGAGTTCCCATTCTGCTTCCAGTATATTACTTCCATGTTTTTAAAACATTCAAACCCTGCTTTAGGATTTCTGGTTTCTAAGTCAATACTGTCTTGATTTTTAAATTTTCTCAGCGACTGCCACTCAGGTAAACTGGTCAGAGAACAGAAGCAAAAACTCTTAAAACCACACAGAAATACTGGCATATAATATCTCTGTATGGATTTCCTGGCTCTTTACGGTTCAGACCTGGCCTAACTTCAAAGCATAAGAACAGTCCCTTCTGTCAGCATAATTGTTCAGGTACATTGAATGATGTTAAATCAAAATAAACTGTTAATCAAAATTATCCAGATGAGCTCTCCTTCATTTTAGATGTTTGTCTAATGTAAACAGATCTATCAAAATCTGCCTGAGTCAGTTCTACAAAACAAGTCAATTCTACAAAAGTATTTGGGTAAAACCTTTGGATGGTGTACTCCAGTACTCAATAAAACACACCAGGATATATTAGTTATCTGCTATTTCCTTAACTAAGAATTTATGGTTTACACTTCATTTTTAAGGTTCTAGAAAAGCCAAGTTATGGAGAAAATGTGTGCTTCTGATTAAGAAATTTCAAGTATCTTAACCCATCCCATAACTGCTAAAAAATGTTATTAGCTCCTTCCACTTAAGTATGTTGTTGGGCACTTAAGTATATTGTTAGCATGTGTGGAGATGCTGTACCAAGTGGACACACCTGTCATGTTCAGTGAGTGGGAACTGCTAATTGCTCTCCACCTACAATGATTCCTGCATAAGAATGACAAGACAAAATTCAAGGCCCTGTCAGAGTTAAGGTGAAGATATTTTTATATTGACTTGAGACATGTTTCTGTACCTAAGAAAAGAGGATCCAATTGACATCTGTTGCGATTCTACCAGTTCAATAAAACCACCTCACAGCACTCTTCCCTCCAAGCATGCTCACAAAATCCTAATGTGGGCCCTTGGAAATATCACAGGGAGATATACTATTGCATCCAAAGTCAAATAGGTATAGACCACATTATTCCCTGACATTCAGGATGCAAAACAGCATAGTAAATTCTGGAGAAAATTCACTAGCCTGAAGGGTGTTCACATTTACATATCCACACTAAGAAAAATCACACAATTAATTGCATATACGTTAACAAAGATGGATCTGTCCTATTCTGTCTGATGCAAAATGCAGACTAATTGCAGGATACTTAAAGCAGTAAATCTCTCACAGCATCAATTCTAGCAAGGTCCAAGCGGACAAGGACAGTATCACACAGCAGAGAGATAAAAAACCATTGTTTCAGCCACATTACATGAGCTGACTCTGGAAGCTCTTGGCTTCCCTCAAAGTACTCGTACACAGAGATACAACACAGGGCTTGATCCCTCTATGCTGTTAGGGGGCAATGACATCTTGCCCTTGAATCCAGAGCAGTGTGTCACAGGTACACACGAGAAGTAATGGCCATAAAGTAAAACACAGTAAAAGTTTTGCCTCAGCAGGAGGAAGAGCCTCCTTCCATCGAGAGTGGCAGAGTACCAAACAGCTGCCCAGGGAGGTCATGGTGTCTTTCCCCCTAAAGATATTCCAAACCCACATGGACATGTCCCTGTGTCACCTGCTCTAGGTGACCTTGCCATGGCGGGTTGAAGTGATCTTCAGCAGTCCCTTCCAACCCTAAATATTCTGTGATTCCTTTCATCAGTAACTTTAAGCGCGACTCTAAAAATTGCATCCGGACCCTCCCTTCCTACCTGCTCCCCCTCAGGCACACACCTGAGGAGGGCTCGCTGGGGTACCGCTCCTGGCCCGCCCAGGCCGGCTCAGCCGCCCCTTCCCTCCCTGCCCCGCACTGGGGGTCGCCCCCGCATTAAGCCGTTCTCCTCCGAACTCTGGGGAGCGGCAGGGGGCACGGCGCCTTCCCTCCCTTCCTGCCCGCCCTCACCCCTATGGTGCGGATCCGTGCGTTGAAGATGCGGTCCCGCCGCAGCAGCTCCCGCTGCCGCCGGCGCTCCAGGGCGGCGGCCTCCTCCAGTTCCCGCTGCGGCCCCAGCCCGCTCATGGCGCCGGGAGCCAACAGCGGGACGGCGGGGCTGGAGTGAGAGCGGCGGCCGGGAGCAGCGGCGGCGTCCAGCCGGGGCACACTGCGGCCCGTCGCGATGGGAACGGGAGCGGCCAGCCGGGACACACCGCGGCCCGTGGCGATGGGAACAGGAGCGGCCAGCTGGGACACACCGCGGCCCGTGGCGATGGGAACGGGAGCGGCAGTAGCTAACCCGGACACACCGCGGCCCGTGGCGATGCACGGCGGGGCGGGGCCGCTGCACGAGGCGCGCAGGCTGTGAGGGCAGGGCGGGGTGGGCCTGCCCGTCCCTTTGAGGCGATAAAATGGTGGAAGACAGCTGTGGGTTTGGGCTGCCTTTCTGCCAGTAGATGAACTGGTGAAATATCCTCGTCGACTTTTTGAGGGGGTTGAGGCGTGGAGCTCAGGAGCTCCTGTCCCCGGCTCCCCGCAGGGATGGGTTACCTGAAGCTCCTGCTGGTGAAGGACTTTAAGTCATGGAGGGGGCAGCAGGTTATCGGCCCCTTCATGAGGTTCAACTGCATCATCGGGCCCAATGGATCAGGTAGTGTGGGTGGGGGGCAGCTGCTCCGTGTGCTGTCGACATTGAGGGCCCAGTTTGGTGGGGTTTAGCTTCACAGACCTGCTGAAAAATCTCCTTACATGCACGTGAAGAGGTGGCAGCACCAATGAGGCTTTAGGGGCACATGCTCTGTAATTCTTAGCTGAAAGTGTAGCATGGAAGGGCAGAAACAGGCTGCGGGGAGAGAGGGGGTTGATGGAATTTTAATTTCGAGTTGATTTGGTGCTTTCCAGCTTATGCAGAAAGCCTAGTTTGCAAACAGCACACCTTGTCTTGGCCACCCCAGCTTGCAGAGATCACATAAAGATGGTTTTATTTTAATACTACGGGCTGTAGCAGTGCTTCTTGATGGGAGTCTGGTTTTGCTACGCTTCCTCCGGGAAGGGGCGAGCGGCTGTGCGGAATGGCGGCTGCCGGGAAGTCGGGCTCGCGCAGCGGGGCTTTGGAGGTGCAGCGCCTCGTTGTGATCCCGAGGTGCTGGAACCTCTTAGAATTCGATCTCTGCTTCAGAAAACTCCGTTCAACAACGGGAATTTTATGTCTGTTTGTCAGAGTGATAAGAAGTGAGGAGTGTTCTTAACAGAGCAACAAGGATGAGTTTAACATTTTGCTTTATTTTCCCGAGTCTGTTAATGATTGAATTTATAATTTAGATTTTTAGACTCTGTAGTTTCCTCACTTACCTGACTGAAGTAAGATCTATGAATGTAAGCTGAATATATTAAGCATTGTTACCATACTCTTTATTGTCCTATCCCCACTGTTCTGTATTGTAAAGTCTCAGAATTACGATACTTTTTCCAGGTGCCACTATCTCATCACCCTCACAGGGAAGAATTTCTTCCTAAAAGAATAAAAATACATAAATAGAAATAAGATTTTAAAATCATTTGCTAATTCTCCAGATTCTTTAATTTTTAATAAAATGCTTCCATTTTTGTCATATCAAAAATGTCTTCTTTTTTTTTTACTTGTTAAGGAAAATCTAACATAATGGATGCTGTTAGTTTTGTGATGTGTGAAAAGGCACCAAATTTGCGAGTTAAAAGTGTTCGAGAACTTATTCATGGAGCACATGTTGGAAAACCGGTTTCTTCTACAGCTAGTGTGAAGATAGTATATTGTGAGGAAGATGGGGAAGAAAAAACATTTTCAAGAGTTATCCGTGGTAGGTAGTAGATTCTGTTGCATGTACTGTCTATTGTCTAATGTATAAAGGAATGGAGACCAAAAATACCCAACTTGGAATTTCAGATGCCCATGTTAATTCATAATCAGGCAGATTAGTATAGTCTTTCAGATAACATTTTAGTGGTGATATAAGTGAAAAAAAAATTGGTTACTTAGTTAAAAAATTAAGCAAGTTATTGCATGTTCTTTGCTCAATATCTGTCTCTAGATGTTTCCTTGGGATCCGTAGATGATGATTTTCTCTTGGAAATGGGGTCTGACACCTTGTTCCAGGCGTGAACACCATAAGTGTGTCAGTTCCTTTAGAAAGTACTAAAATTAGAAACTAGAGTTTTCAAACAGAAAAAAATAAGTTACTGAAAGGATTACGTGAGTAATTGAAATCTATGTTCTTCTTTGAGAAAGTTGCTCAGTTAAATTATTCCACTAGTTAAATTATTTTCTGTCAATTTTTTTGTTGTAGCCACTTTCAGCAGTAATTTTTTTTCCCTTTCCTCCTTCAGGTAGTTGTTCTGAGTTTTTTTTCAATGACAATTCTGTCAGCCGATCTGCATACATATCTGAGCTTGAAAAAATAGGCATTCTTGTCAAGGCCAGAAATTGCCTTATTTTTCAGGTGAGCATTTAAGGTACTTTTGAAAGAAAACAAAAGGTTCTTACATTATTTCATAGAATACACAGTGGAGTATTGTTTACAAATGAGAGCACCCTTAGCCAACTAGAAGGCAACTTA
Organism: Toxostoma redivivum; assembly: GCA_013397375.1. Classification (NCBI taxonomy): domain Eukaryota; kingdom Metazoa; phylum Chordata; class Aves; order Passeriformes; family Mimidae; genus Toxostoma; species Toxostoma redivivum. Next base: position 298,525 of record VXBI01006517.1, read on the forward strand.
TTTTTTCCTGATCTTGCCAAGAACTACAAGACTACGAAATACACTTAATGAGGTTTGTATGTACATTCATATGCTAGTAAGAAAGAACCTAATCTGGAAGAAGTTGAGTGCTTTTGTTATTCACAATATATAAAAACATATGGGTCTGTATAAATATTTAGTGTATTTAATTGTAGTTGTGCTAGGAAAAAGTAATTTCATCTTAAAACACTCCTGTTAGTAAAGACGCATGAAAATGTAAAGGATTTTTTTTGTAAAGATTGAGGGGTTGAAAATTCTATTCAGCTATTAGTTTCCAAGATTTAATGACATAGGCCTTAAGCTTTTAATGAATAATACAAATTTCACAAAATCCTCTTCCTTAGAGTTGCTTACAAAAATTCCTAAGGAACAATGGACTTTTCCCTCTTACAGAAACACTTCTAGAAACCTGAGTGGCTGAGTGATCCTCATTTTGGCACTAAATTTTTCCTTGGGTTTGAATCTAGATGTATTTTCACCAACTGTGCTCGTTGTAAATATATACAGAGGTCAATATGCTCTTAAATTCATAAGGCATCAGAATGAGCTACGGTGCTGCATAATTTATTTATTTTCAATTTTGCTTTAGGGAACAGTAGAATCAATTGCAATGAAGAAGCCAAAGGAGAGAACTCAACTTTTTGAACAAATTAGTGGTTCATGGGAATATGCTGAAGACTATGAACAAAAGAAGAAGAAAATGCAGCAAGCAGAAGAGGATGCACAGTTTAATTATAACAGGAAAAAAGGTGTGGCAGCCGAACGCAAACAAGCAAAGATAGAAAAAGAGGAGGTAACTTCAAATTACTCACTTCTGTCATGCTAAGTTGCCAGATTTGGCATCTTTGGTGAACTTCAGTAGTGTTTTAAAAAGTGCAACAAGCCAACAAAACAAACCAACAAATTTCTCTTGGTTTTAGTATAGTAGTTTTCTCAGTATACTATATAACAACTTAGTATCATTTGAAAAGGTGGAGAAATACATGTAATCTAAATAAAAGAAAGTATAGGCTTTCCAGTATAATTAATTAACCTAAGTATGTGAATGTTATGATTAGTGGCCATTACTGGAATTACAGCTACTTGTATGTCATCTTACATCACTTTGGCGTTGAAATTTGACAGCTAATGATGAAAAATAGTTTTTATAAATTAAATTTTAATGTTGGTAGGCAGAGCATTACCAGATGCTAATCAAGGAACTGGATGAAGAAAGGATACAGCTGCAGCTTTTTCAGCTTTATCACAATGAAAAACAAATTGACTTTCTGAAAAACAGTTTGGATGAAAGGAATATGGAGGCTTATATCAAGAAGAAGTCTCTTTCTACAGCAGAAGATTCTTTTAAAGCCAAGAAAAAAATGTTTGGGATACTAAGCAGGGACCAACAGCATATGGAAAAAGAAATGAAGTAGGTTTTCCAATCAGAGTTTGTGATAGTTGAATAAAGTGTTACCTGCACTGGGAGTTGCTTGGCTGGTGGCATGGCATTAGGCTTGGCATTTCCTGGTAAAAATTTGGGTGATAGCCTGGTGCTTTGGAAGTCACCTCCTAGCAGTTCACTGAGCTAAAATCCAGAAATGGTTTTTACCTCCTCTACTATGCCTAGATACATATTTCATTATATAAATACTTGTTTGCTGTTACATTTTAGTTTCACTTCTTAAATTCCTATTTTCAGTGGATATCTAAAAAAAATCCTCTGTGGGCATACCCACAGTGTAGGTCTCAACCTTACAGTTTAAAACTGATCGCATATGTGGTCAGCGGGGGGAGAAGGGGATGTCTTTTCTATCTTCCCTCTCTCCCTTTTTCTTGTGGCTTTGTTGTTTTGGCTGTTTCTTGTTGGGGTTGGTTGTTTTGGGTTTGTTTCTGGTTTTCTTTTTTAGGACTCTGGAAGCATCACTGGTTCAGCAGAGACCCCTCTATATAAAAGCAAAGGAAAACACATCCTACCAAATAAAGAAAGTAGAAATGTCTCAAAAGTCTCTAAGGGACAAGGAGAAATTGTGTGATAAGGAAAAGCAGAACATAAAAGAACTAGAGATAGAATTGAATGACATTGAAAAGGCATGGAGAGCATTTGAGGAGAAAACTGAAGAAGAGAGAAGGCAGAGAGCAGCAGCTATTGAGCTGGGAGAAAGTCAGGTGAACCAGGAGGCCCCAAAGTACTGTTTAGTAGAAGAGTCCAAAAATACTCCTGATTACATGGAAGCTGTTATTTCACGAATGACCTGTGCTTTTAGTGATCTTTTTGCCCTTGAATTCAAACAAAACCAAAATTCTGTTTTATTTAGACACATGGTACATTGTGGGAGGGTAGAACAGAAGACATTTGTCAGGTCTCAGGGTGAGTGATTTTTGAGAACTGGCTTTTCATCTGAGGTATCAGTTAGGGAAAGCCAATCAACACAAAAAAAAAGGTAAATCAGACCTGGTAGTATAAATACCATCTGCTTTGTGTCTGAGTCTGAAACTGGGGTAGCTCATTTGAGCAGGAAAGGGCTACATCCCTTACTAGTAAATTCACTTCAGAAGAAGCTGGGTTTGCAGCCATATGGCCACAAATATTTGTAAAACTGCATGACAGCTCTCTTTCCACTCCTTTCCACTCCATTTGCTCCTTAAAGTAGTTTCTGATCAATTAATGGAGAACCTGCAGGGTTATTACGTGCACTGCACTTTAGAGGCATTTGGTCAGTTAGTCATCACTTAGCAGATGTGTTTAAAATACTTAATTTCACTTACTGTATGAAATTTTTTAATAACATGAGAATGCTGAAAGTATTGCACTAACTTTGGGCTATGCAAAAACCTAGTGTTAACCTTCAGATTGAATGGGAAGTACTATAAGCTTCCCTGAACAGTAAGAGTAATAAAAAAGGCTAAAAAAACTACTGTAGGCGAGAACTATTAGGTGTAAGGTTTTGATTGAATCTTTCTTTAGAAAAATATAGCTTGTTATAATGCAACCAGTAGCTAGAAGAATCTTCTGGAGAATTGGGTAGTTTTCATAAAACCTAGGTAGGTAAAGTTACTTAAGGCTGTAACAATATGAGTCTTCTCACTTTCCAAGGAGAGAGTGAATTTTTTTTAATTTCTTTTTGTACAGTTAGAGCGATACAAAGAGCTAAAGGAAGTGGCAAGAAAGAAAGTAGCTACACTAGCCCAGCAGCTGGAAAAACTGCGTTGGGAGGATAAAGGAGATCAAGAAAGGCTGAAACTTAATCGCAGGAAAAAAAATGAAATTGAGGTATCTGTATCAAACTAAAATTAGATTTTTAGGAGAAAAATGTCTCTGCCATTCTGTCTGGTATAACTGTCTATATAAATGCTTTCAGTGCTTTGATGTAATGAATTCCTCAACAGTTTCCATGTTGCAGCAGGTTTAGCAAAATGGTCTCTAAATTTGTTCAGAAATCATTTGTGTGGGCCCACACTGAAGATTTGGCTTTGAAAGCTTTGGCTCTGATATTTTACAGTTACTCAGAACATTGGCTTAACTGTCATCAGTTTCTGATTTTGTAAGTGTAGTCTTTCTGAGCTGTCCCACTGCCGTTGTACACGATGTATACCCTGCAGAGGTGTATTTTGATCACAGCTACCATTTTGCTGAGATGGTTTTAAGGTCCGTTGTGTGAAGGAATATGTTGTAGTTGGAAAAAAACCTCAGTGTCTGCTCTTTTGCACTTGAGAGGCAGCTTTTTTTTCTTTTTTTGTGTGTGAATACAGTTGCAGTAATTTTGATTCTGATATCTTTTATCATTGCAGATTCAAACATGTAGCAATAAAACACCTACATTTTTTACTCTGTCTTGGTTACCATGTCTGATGTTTGCTTCTGATAGAAGTAAAAAGGGCAGAAGCTCAGCTGATGATTTCTGTTTTGCCGGAAACCTTGTCCTGTTAGGTGTTGTGTTTCTTGGTTGGTTTTTTTTTTGTTGTTTTTTTCTTTTTTTCAGACTCTGCTAACTTGCATTTTTGTCACCTACTAAGAAGTTAGAGAGGCAGCATGCATTTCTTCAGCATTTAGTTACAGAGTCAAGGTTGAGGGAAGCTGCTGTTCAGAAAGCTTAAAAATGTGTCATCTGAGATTCTGCGAGCAGTAGTGTTCCAAACACATCAATGTTGAACGTATAAACATGCTTCTGTAGAAAAGTCTATTTTACTCCATGTTTATGAGGATATGAAGTTATCTGTACCATAATAGCTAAGCTAGTATTAGCCATTTTTTCCTCATAAAATACTATTTCTTTATGAGTTACTAGTTACCAGGAAAATGTAGTTAGTGTCTAGAAGTTAAATAGATAATGTCGCCTGTGCTTCTTAAACTGAGCAAGTCCCATTATGTTGTTGAGAAAGGAATAAATACTTAAGAGTGCATGAAATATGAATATGCAGACATTGTAGTGGGTGCAAGAAGAGGTTAACTATCCATCCCTAGAACTACTTAAAAGGTCACAAGGAGTTCAGGAGTTAAATTGAGGCTTAATAAACTGTGTAGATAGCAGTATTATTTTTTCTTCTCCACTTGCTTCAGTTAGTGTGTTTTTAATAAGTTTGAGTGATTGAAAATTCTTGTTTGATCATTGGTGGCTTTTTTTTTACTACAATTTTTGTGTCATTTTGGAAACTGTGTCAATTTCTTTGGAAAAAGCTATTGACGTAGGGCCAAGAATAGCATATCTTCTGTTTCAAGAGCTAGAATTTCCTGGCTCTTTGTTTAAAGATTTTTTTTATTTGTTGGAGTCATGATTCTCTGTGCTGAAGAGGCTTTCCCTAAACTGTAGCTGAACATGGAAAATCCAATAATGGCCTTAGTTGATAATTTCCCTATATTATTTGCTCAGGTACAGCTTGGCATGTACTGTTGCAAAAGAGATGCTGTTACTTCACCTTGAAGTAGCAATAAAGAAGAAAATATCTATCTCAGTACTTGTTCTGAATGTAGAGCTGTATATCTTAAAACTCACTTCGCTCTAGTTTATTTTTAACATATTCTATTTGTGACTGCATAGGTATCCATAAAACAGACTGTGGAACAGGTAGAAGAGCATGAAAAACGCATAGAGAAGTTGGAAGAATATACTAAAATATGCATGTATGTGTAAAAATTAAAAGCTAACTGTATTTCTTGGGTATTAATAATTTTCATAGTAGATTTCTATTTCCTTGTAATTATTTTCTTTGAAATTTTAATAAGAACCAGAATTCTTACTAATTTTACTTAATATTTCAGTCACTTTAGCTGTCAAAATAAAGTAAGAAGTATGATGACAAATCCATATCTTGCTTGAATCAGTTCTATAATTCTAATTTCTCACAAGTTAGGTTACTATCATAACATGTGATGTGGGGCTATTATTAGACAAATTCTCAGTAGGGAAATAGGACAATTTTGTAGTTGTGCTGCTCTACGAAGCATTAATATTTATGTTGTGCATTAGCACAGCTCAGTTCTTGCCTCCTGGGTCTTGTCTTCTGCCTAATATTTACTCCTAGAGAAGTTAAGTGACTGCAAAATGACCTTAATTTATACTGAATGTGTGTATAAATAAAATTGTGAGTTGCTTTTTATTTTTTGCTGCTGTTCAAAGGGGTTCGTTAACAGAAAAAAAACAGCAGGAGGAAGTGCTGGCTAGGGAAATTGAGAATGCAACAATTCAAATGACTGAAGTGAACAAAGACTTGAACAAAATAGTTGATGAACTGCAGAATGCCAAAATTGATTACCATGAAGGAAGGCGTGAGCAGATGAGAGCAGAGATCCTGGAAAGTCTAAAAAGGCTCTATCCGGATTCTGTGGTAATGGAATGGCATCATTTACATGCTTTATTTTAGAGTTAAGACTTAAAAGTTCTGCACTAAGTAAGCAGCTGGAGTAAATTGGACAATCTTAGAATATCCTTTTAAATTTTGTTCTTGCTTGAATGTACTTGATTAAATAGTATTACTGGAAGAATTGTAGCCTATACTGTCATTATTTTTTCACAGGTTCCAAAAATGAAGGGATTACTGCTCACATCAAATAGTCATTTGGATCTCTTGAATGATTTAATGGTGTTTATTTTTCCTTATTTGGTTTTGTTTTATTCTGGAATACTACTTCTGAAAGAATATATAACTTGTATAATATATATATAAAATATAATTTTTGTATTATCAAATGGTCTGTCTGATTATAAGTTAGGATGTTTTACATACTTTCCTTAAATTACACTTCAGTAATGCTATTAAGAGTTTTGTCTATTGATTCTGAATTGTGAGCAGATATTAACTGGTTTATGAAGCATCTTTATGTTTTTTAGTGGCATCAAAAAGATAGCCTCCAACCCTGAAAGCCATTTCAGATAAGAAATTTTTAATAAATATAATCAATTAAATAATTGATCTCTGACTATGACTCAGTGTAATCAGTCCCTTTTTAAATACATAGTCATTTGAGATGTACAAGGTGTAGATTTTTTTTTATGTTTTTTAATGTTTACTCAGTTTTCAAGAGTTGCCTTTAGAACTTTAAAAGTAAAATGTTTTCAGGTTTTTTTTTTTGCTTCTTGGTCTTTTGCAAAAACCTCTTCAGAATATGGCAAGCATCTGATCCTGTTGTTTTCTTCAGAGAGAAAGAAATCTGATTTTCAGCTGCTCTTCAAAATTTTTTTCCTCCGAGTTAGCAAGATGGTGCAAAAAAAACCAAAGACTTGATTATCTCTTTTTGACCTCTTCTTGTTTTATATCCCTCTTTGAAAAGAACTGTATCAGATGGTGATGCCTTATTGGCTTAGGGAAGGTTGATGTTGAGGAATGTTTTTGTGGTTTTCCTGTAGGAACTGCAAATTTAAGAGTACTTAGAGATGGGGTGGTTTCTAACAAAAATGAGAAGTCCAATCCATCACATAAACTGTCCTGTTACAGGAGGGCTTAGTGCTGCCTGCTTCAGTTACTCTTTTTCCTGTGGTACTTTTCCTGACACCAGCATACTGAGGCAACACAGTTGTTTCTAAACTGCTTCTTAATGCTTGGGTGTACTACTTCCAGATGAGTGAACACAACCTAAATCACAGTTTTAGGATAGAAGGGTCAAGACACGTTTTGTCTTCTGATCTGCTGGCAGAACTGAAAGAAATCTTTGTGTCAGTCTTCTGGATTTCATGGGCAAAAATGGCAGACAGCTTCTAAATGTTAAGTTCCTACATCTGTCTTACAGCTTCTGTTCTGTTAAAACATGCTTATAATAGTAGGTGAACGCTACAAGTGCTAATTTTGATAAGAATAAAACTGTAGATATGCAAGAAGAGATGAGTAGCTACATGTCAAGAAGCAGGAAAATTGTTTTTGCATGAATTCACGGGTAATAATGTTCAGTATGTGCATTAGTAGGTTTGATCATTCAGAAAAAGTTCGACGCTGCCTATAATTACAGAAAAGAAATAAAAATCTTTAGGGCACATGTACAACAAAAAACTATAATTTTCTCTGTGGAGGTGTTATTTCAACATATGGCAAAAGAGGCATGATTATTTGGACTATACAGTACAAGAGAAGTAGTTTTTATTCATTTCATGCTTCTTCACTTTTGGGTTGAAACTGGAATGGTACCTCTTGCTGCCATTTTTCAGGTAGCAGGTCTATTTATCTAAGATGTTATTATCATTTTAAGATCTTATTTAGTGTTACTTTCTTACTCTTCAGAAAGCATGCTTAACTCACTTTGTCACTCTGTCATGCTTCGAGAAGGATATGAGAGATTCTCAGTAAAACACTGATAGGTACCTGTAACTTTAGAGAAAAAATGAGATCCTTTCAGATTCTGAAGGCATACTTTATAAGTTGGGTTGATGACTACTGTGATTTCTGGTTTTTCTGATGTACAGCTCTTGTGAGAGTGCAGCTGGTGATACGTAGTACTGAAGCAGTAAGAGGAAAAATATATCTTGTATGCAAAAACATTTTTGATATCTAAAATATTATTATCTCTCTGTATTTTAATCGTCAGTTTGGAAGATTGATTGACCTATGTCATCCTATTCATAAAAAATACCAGCTTGCTGTTACCAAGGTGTTCAGCAAATACATGACTGCTATTGTTGTTGCCACTGAAAAAATAGCAAAAGATTGCATTCAGTTTCTTAAACAAGAACGAGCTGAACCTGAAACTTTCCTTGCTTTGGATTACCTTGATGTAAGTATGTTTTTCTTTCTCCTGTCATCAGGAAGTTAATACGCTTACAAGTCTTGATACTGATTCATTTATGTTTTAACTAAAATTCGCTTAAGTGTTAAGGCACAGCACTTGGGAAGTGAATTTGTGAGGCTCCTGTTGGCCCACTTTGCCAACCAGCTGAAGTCCCTATGGATGGCAGTATGATCATCTGGCGTATCAGCCATTCCTCCCAGGTTTTTATGATCAGCAAGTGCTGAGGGTACATGCTTTCCCATCATCCAGATAATTCATGAAGACGTTAAACAGGATCAATCCCAGTATTGACATGGCTACCTACTGGCCTCCAATTGTGCTACCAGTCACCACCCTATGGGCTTGTCTGTTCTGACAGTGTTCAGTGTACCTCACTGTTCATCCAAACCCTATTTCATCAACGGCTTCATGATAATCTTGGGGGAGGCAGAGTTAAAAGACTCTCTGAAGTCTAGGTAGATAATACTCACTGCTCTCCCTTGGTCTGCCAGGCCAGTCATTTCTATTGTGTCAGGCTGTTGATCATGCATGACTGATTTGGTGAATCCATGCTGACTACTTCAAGATTTTGTGTTCATATACCTGGAACTGATTTGTAGGATAAGTTGCTCTGTCACCTTTTCCACGATCAACATGAGGTTGACCGTCCTGTAGTTCCTTGGGTCTTCCTCCTTGCCCCTTGTTGAGCACAAGAGTGACACTTGTTTTCCTCTAATCCTTAGGCACCTTTCAGTTGCCATGATCATTCAAAGGTGCATTGAAAGTGACCTTGTAATGACATCCTTCAGCTCTGCTGGTTGCATCATACCAGGACCTGCGCATTTACATGCATCCAGTTTGCTTAAGTTTGCCTGACCTGATCCTCTCCTTGCAAGAATATATATTCCTTGTTCTAGACTCCCCCTTGGGCTCCTGCCTGGATTCCCAGAGGCTAGTCTTGCAAGGAAAGACTGAGGTGAAAAGAATTCAGTACCTCAATCTGTTCTGTATGCTGTGTCACCAAGGCCCCTGCCTCATTCAATAGCAAGCTCACATCTTCCCTAGTTTTGCTTTTACCACTATGTATTTACAGTGCCAAAAGTGTATTTACAGGTGCTGTTTTTTCAATATCCCTTGTTAGATTTCGTTTCAGCTGAGTTTTGGCTTTTTTAACCTCATACCTGCATGCTTGGACAGTGCTTCTGGATTCCTTTGAAACTACCTGTTCCTGTTTTCAGCTTTTGTTTCCTTTTTGCATCTGACTTTTGCCAGGAGCTCATTGTTTATCCTTGTGGCATTTTTGCCTGACTTCTTTCTCATTGATATGTTAACACTCTTAAGACTGGAGCAGCTGATCCTTGAACACTGGACAGGATTCTTGGGCCTGTCTTCATCTGGGGGTCTTGCTCCATAAAGAGGCCAAAGTCCAGGGCTGTGAGCTTGCCTTTTGCCCTGCTGCCTACACTTAGGATGCTGAACTCTTCTGTGTCATGCTTACTGCAGTCAGGGCTGCTTTTGACCTTCCCATCCCCTACAAACCTCTCCCTTTTGAGTATGAGGTCTAGCTCACCTCATGTTCCCACCTTCCGGCTTCTCTGCCACTTGGGCGAGGAATTGATCATTAGTGCTTCTCAGGAAAAACATGGATTGCTTATGCCCTTTCTTCTTGTCCTTTTAGCTGTCTGTTGCAAGCCTCACCTGTTTGTCCTTCCTGATCAGGCAGCCTGTAGCAGGCACCTGTAGCAATATCACCTTTACCAGGCCCCTCAGTCCTTACTTATGACCTCGCAAATGTCTCCTTTCCCCAGGAAATCTTCCATGCATTCCAACTGTTCTCTCACATAAAGGGCAACTTCACCTCCTTGTCCCCACCCCATCTGTCCTTCCCAAAAAGCCTGTAACCCTCCATAGCACTCTCCAGCTATAGGAACTATCTGACCATGTCTTCTTGACCCCAAAAATCATAGAATCACAGACTGGTTTGGTTTAGAATCTCAAATATCATCCAGTTCCACCCTTGCCATGGGCAGGGACACCTACTAGACCAGGTTGCTCCTAACCCATGGCCTTGAACACTTAAAGGGATGGGGAAGCTACAGCTTCTCTGGGCAAGGTGCTAGCCCTGCAGCCACACACACATCTTGAACTCTCTTGTTTATTCTCCATGCACTGGTGTCCTTTGATAGGATACACAGGTTATATAATAGTATCTTAATGCATCATAAATAGTAATGCAATAAGTTACAAGACTGAAGGACAGTGGTGTTCAGAGAATATAAAATCCAGATCTGTTTCTAGTCTTGCAGTGATTGAGCTCCCTGTTGTGTTGATCTGTACATCCTGTCCCCAGACTACTCAGATTTGGACATGCTTTGCTGTAACAACATGGATTCTAAACACTGCTTGTTTGCATTACAGGTTAAACCAATTAACGAGAAGCTAAGGGAGATAAGAGGAGCTAAAATGATGGTGGATGTTGTACAAACGCAATTTGCTCCATTGAAAAAAGTGATTCAGTTTGTGACTGGGAATACCTTGATCTGTGAAACAGTTAAGGAAGCAAAACACATTGCATTTGATGGACCAGTGAGGTTGAAAGTAAGAAGCCGAAGTTTGTTGCATACATTTTTCATTGCAACAGTTATGTGTTTGCCATTAAATAATTCTGTAAATATGGAGTATTGCAGATAAACACAGAGTTGGTACCATGCTGTCTAATCCCACAGAAACAAATCACTAGATACTTCCCATGGCTAGGTTTTCCTCTGATAGTAAATTGAAGCAGTGTCCTGGGAAAAGGCAAATGAAAGGATAATTAGCGTCCAAATATGGTTCTCTGTATGGTCCTTGTGATGAGGAATAGGAGGGATGGATAATCCTGCGTCTAAAGATGTCTAATTTTAAAATACAGACTTTATCTTGCAAGAATTTCTTTGAAGAAATGCTTTCCAAATTCTTTAAAATATCTGCCAGAATATCTTGGTTGTAGATAGAGATTATGTTAAGGACTGGAAGCTTCTGTGTCACTTCCTGCAGTTCTTCCTTCTTATTCTGGTCTCTATTGCTGCAGATGGTATTTTATTCTTTCTAAAATAAACTAATAATAAACTTTCTAAAATTTTGATTAAGACAGCTTTAAGTTGAAGGTGAGTGTGAAGTCATTTTTACTTGAAATTCAACAGAATTTCTCTTCACTTCAAATGTCTTATAGTAGCAGGTTTGGAAGAGAAAAGAAAAATTTGGGTCCAAATCAAATGTGCTTGTTACTTGTTTAAGTACCATGTCTTGGATGCTAGTGCACGGGGTATTTTGGCTGGGTTTTTTTCAGATTTATTTGGATATAATTTATTTTCTTCCAGACGGTGGCTCTTGATGGAACTTTATTTTTGAAATCTGGAGTGATTTCTGGAGGATCAAGTGATTTAAGATTTAAAGCTAGATGTTGGGATGAGAAAGAAATAAGTAAAATGAAAGAAAGAAGAGATAGCTTGATTAATGAGTTAAAGGTAGGTCTCTTAAAAGCACTTAACTGTAGAAGTCATACTGTGTCTAACTTAGTTCTAGGAAGGTGATTTTCTAAAAGTAATTTGCAAAGCTTCTAGAAGATGCAGACAGGACATAAAAGCTGTTCATCCTCTTCTAGTTAATAATAAACTCTGCATCTCAGTTCTGAGCTGTGGTTCTCAGTTCGTAGGCAGAAATACAGGACAACACTGTTGGTCCAAGCTCCCTCCAGGAAAACCTTAAGAGGTACCTGAAGACTTGCAGTGAAAATGACAATATGATTGTGTCAACATGGGAATGTTAGCATGAACCAAAATATGCCAGTGTAAAATGATTTGTCATACCTTTAGTGTTGGCTTTTTTTACAAGGAATGGAGTTGTAATGTAATCTGTGAGCAGCTACTTTCTTGGGAAAATAAATCCATTACAATATTAATATTGAATATGACCTGTGCTATCAGCCTTTACCTTGAATGAGGCCTACATCAGTGAGGCTAGCTTTAAAATCTGAAAAACAAATAATTTTCAAATAGTTCACTTTTTGTTTAAAAAGCTTTTTCTCCCACCATAACACTTTCCCAGGGCTTAATGAAGATCAGACGGAAGGAGTCTGACTTGAAGCAATTGCGTGCTCAGTGCCAAGGAACTCAGACACGACTTAAATATTCACAGAGTGAATTAGACCTTATTAAAAAGAAACATCTTGCTAATCTCTTAATGGTATAGTATTAATTCTTTATCATTTTCATGTTTAATAATTGTATTGTTCTAACAATTACTGATCAAGTAATGCTACTTCCTCACATAGTTTTTAACATTCAGTTAAAGTTTTACATAGAGCAGTTACAACCGAGGAATTGATAAAATATAAAAAACAAGATTGCAGAGCATGTTACATGAGGCTTTTTCTGTTGTGGTTTTAAAATTTGGTTTTCTGGTTTCTTGGTTTATCTTTTAGTAACCTTCAGAAGTCTGTAAGTCAAAGTGCACTTTATGTGCTTTTTTAGTTTGCTCTTCACTTGTTAAAACTGTAATTGTTACATGCAGATTGGCAATAAAAGTGGCTAAGTGCCATTGACAAGAAAATATTTAGTGTTTTTAATCAGAAAAAGCAGTTAACCTGGAATAGAACTGTCTCAATTTCTGAAAAGTTGATCATCCTATTAAGAAAAATTACCATCTTTTTCTTTTCTATCTAGGAAAAATCAAAACTGGAAAGTGAACTGGTAAATATTGAGGCTCAGCATGATATGCTGAATGAAGGAGTAGTACAAAGAAAACAAAAAATAGAAGAATTTCAGAAAAATATTAATGAGGTAATGCCTTTTGTCAGAGCTTTGAGAGCTCATGCTGTTAGGCTACAGAAATGTAAGTTTTCCTTTGTTTAGACCTGGACAGCTTTTACCTTTGAAAACTGCATTGTCAACACGGTTTGTACATTTTTTTCAGCAATCTCTCCATATTGGCTACCTTTCCTTACCAAGGTAGCTCTGAACAGAGAATGTTAGTGTATAGGAGTCATAGCTTTGCAAATCAATTTCCTTAGAGTCAAGGTTCTGTGACTCTCAAGTGCTAAACACAAATCCAACCAACCAAATCCATCTATGTCTCAAACAGATGAAGCTTTGTCTAATATATACAGCTTTCTAGAGCTGAAAACAGTTCTCAGCGCTGTGAGAGGGCTTTGTCTCTATGGGTGACATGTCTGGGGGATGGCCTGTCTGCTTGGAAAGTAGATGAAAAATAGCATAGTCTCAAGGTTCTTTTTCTTGGGAAATAGCTGGTATTTGTTACTGATTTTCTCTGTGCTCCGATTACCCTGGGAGAATGGCTGAGGTGTGTGTGATGTTTGTCAGCAAATTCCTATTTCACTTTTTTAGGGGGTTTGTTTGTTTCTGTAGAGGTTTTCTTCTTGGGATTTTGTTGTTTGGTTTTTTCTTTGCTGGGTGGGAAGAAGGTTCTTTTGCACATTGGGGTTTTTGGGGCTTGTTTTGGTATTTTGTTGGTTTTTCGGGGGTTTTTTGAAGACCATTGTATACCTGTATTCAAGTCCGGTTTCTGGAAGATGAAGCTAGCCTGTGATATAACTGAGTGTTCTTTGCTCATCCTCTCTTTTGAGATGTAGGTGATGTAGAACATGGAGATCTTGTTCTATCCCCACCTGTCCAAATTCATTATCTGTTATGGTACTAGACAACTTTTGTCTTTAGAATCTGCTCCTGTCTGCTTCTTAGCAGCAGCAGGAAAAGTTCTCTATGATACGTGATCTACCACTTAGATTTCTCAGCTATTTTTTGTGTAGACACTTCTGCCATCTCATCCCTCAGTTTCTCTGTCATTTACTAATCTTCCAGTGATCCCCAGAACAGTTCATACAGACAGGGTTGGCAGGAAGAGACTGACAGCATTCAGTGAAGGGGATGTTAGTAAAGCCTAATGTGATGCCAAAAGGGGTTTCCTGTTGTGTCCTGCTAGAGGAGGCAGTAACTGACCTTAGGGGAAATAGGCACCTCATCTCTACCTATGTCTTGAAGCTGCCTTTGTTCCTAGTCTTGTCAAACAAAGAAATCTGGTATAAGTTGTGGTAAAATGGTACTGCAGTTTTATCTGGAAAATTCACAGCCCAGGACTTAGATGCTGGTTTAAATGTATATTGTTGAAGGAGAAATTCCTCACCACTGTCTGCAGTAACTCAGGCTATATTGTACGTCTGTAATTTAGTTCCTGGCTTCCGACCCAATTCTCATCAGTCAGTCTGGGATTAATCCATGACTGGAATTCTACATGTAAGAACAAGCCAAAATTGCTGCCTGTTCTCTGTCTTGCTTGGGGTGCAAGCGTGAAAGAGTGCAGATGTCTGTCATCTGCAAACAGTGAGAAAGTCGTTAATGATTAACTGTGTAAGAATTCCAGATACAGGAATTTTTCTTTTGCTTGTTCGAAAAAAACAAAAATATAGAGGCTACCATTTGGAACCATGAGTAGTGTAACTTGGATAGTATAACTTGGTTTGATAGACTATTTGCTACCTGGCTACCTGAGTACTAAAACAGTATTAACAATACCAGGCTTTGACCTGTAGAGTTCTCTTAAATTTTCTTCAGTCCATTGAGTTTCCGTTTAAATAGGAATTTATAGGAATGGACTGGTGCTATTTCTTCCTTCAGTCCAGCTATATACATTGTACCTAGTATTTGCCTGCTTAAATTTTTCTTTAAAATTTTAAAATTGTTTTTGATTGATGCTTTTGTTCGTATCTACTGTATAATTAGGAAATTAGATATTCTATGGCAGAGTTTTTGCTATGACTTTTCTATAAACAGAGCACAGTAGATAATATTTATGGATCTCTTGAGAGGATTCAAATTAACTGAACTACAACACCAAGAAATCTGGTGTATTTGATTAGTGTCCTGTCCAGCTTTCTCTTCAGCTGTCTGGGAACAACAGGTAAAACCAAGGAGGCTGGTTACACAGTGATTACTTTTGTCTTCAGAATGACTAGGTGCTGTCAAGAAGAGCTTAGATTGGAGTCACACCTGCGGTAGATGACAGGAACATATGCCTTATGTCTGGCATTTGGACTGAAAGTGTTATTTGAAAATTTTAAGTACAAATTACTTCTCTGTAGTTGTTAACTGTTTTCTTGAAGTACCTTAAAAATCTAGTCTGTAGCATGAAGTGATTGGATATTTTACATCTGTGAGTTGCAAAATAGTACAATCATTTTTTGTTCCATTTTTCTGTTTTCAAAGGTTGAAGATGTTGTTTTCCGAGAATTCTGTGAAGAAATTGGTATAGAAAATATTCGTGTGTATGAACAAGAACATGCGAGACAACAAGAGGAGATTGATAAGAGAAGGTGGTATATGTCACTAAAATGTAAACCAGTGGTTGGTATAAGATTGGGCACACTGGTACTTGAGAAACTCCATCACAGGAAATAACCCAAAGTACTAGAATGTAGAAGGTTCTCCTTGTCACTGTAAGGATTATTTAGGCCATTACTATTGGTTAGGCTATAGATTAGTTAGACAAGAAATAGTTAGATCACTGCTGTGATTTGGGTTTGTTAGTCAGTGAGAGCTTGCAACAAACTTGAAAGGTAACATTTACTATTTTGGTAGCACAATTATGAAAAACCAAAGAATAGTTTTCTATTGCTCACATTGAAAAATGGCACGATCCCAGATTGAGAATAGTGAAGGGTCACTCATGTATGAAAAATCTTAAGAACTGGGTGTAAGATGCAGGTGTTTTGTATAAGAACATACTCGTATAAGGAAAACAGGTTCTCGAGTTTTTCACAGGTAACCTCAGCTAGTGTTTCTCTCACAGACACATGTCACTTCACCACAGATTTGAATCTTAGAAGGAGAATGTGAAAATGAACTGATGGTTGAAGTTCAAGTGTCCCTTTCCATAATAGTGTGGCTATATTCTATATTGTATTTGTTTAACCGATACTGCTCTTTCTTTGTGATTTCCCATATATCTGCAGGATGTGATGTAGTAGAATCAAGTAATGCAGATTTTTGTGTTTGCATAGAGTCCAATAACAGTTAATAGCCTGCTTTGTAAGAACTGGTTTTAAATCCTGTACTTTGACTAGACTGGAGTTTGAAAATCAGAGGACACGACTGAACTTTCAGCTGGAGTATAATCGTGATCATCTACAAAAATTAACAAACTCAGTCAGCAAGTTGAGGGAGACAGTTCATAAAGATGAAGCGGAGATTATCAAGCTGCAGAAGGTAATAATAAAATCAATTTCACTATCTCTGTGATTCAGTGCATTCTTTCCTCTCAGTTTTGAATGAATGTAGTTGGTGCTGTGGATTAATTTTTCAAGGGGTCAATTCAGTGTTGACTTTGTAATTGCTTAGAAAAATGCAGATGCATATTTGCATTTTAACCTTGGAATAAACTGCTGTATTTGGATGCTTATTTATTATTAAAAATAAGCTTATTAAGAATTAAGTTTTGGACTACTATCTGTACAGTATTAGTTTATATTTTGTTCTGTTAATATGAAAAGGCAACATACAACTATAGATAAAAACCAGCAGCATGTGGGTCAGATTCAGCAGAAGATTTTGAGTAAGAGCAAGCAACTCTGGTGCTTTACATCTTTAAGCTATTTTACAGCCACTAATACATTTAAAATAATGCTATGAAACCAAGTTAGATTTTTAGTTGAAGTAATATGTATGGGTTCCTCTTTCACAGTGTTGTTTATCCTGTATTGTGCTGATGATGCTTCTTAAAGAAACAAGCTTGTGCTTGTTCACAGAAAAGGGAAGGAGAAAATCTGTGCTTTGAACAAAAACCAAGAAGTGAATTGTATTAAAGTGTCACAAAGTGGGGGAAACCCTCCCTCCCCAGTGCCTTTCAGATCTTGTGCTGTAGCACATTTGAATATAACAGTTTAAATTTTAACTCCTTCTTTCTGTGTAGTAGAGGTTCCAGATCTAAATTCTTGATGGGAGGTTAAAAATTTAAATATTTCTATGCAGGATGAGGAAAAGCTTCTAAAAAAAGTGAGTGAACTTTTGGAGGAGCAACAACACCTTAAGGATAGATTAAGTGCTCATAAATCTGAGCTTACAAAAAGCCAAAATGAAGTTGAAGAGTCCAGAAAGATGATGTTAACTCTTAATAGGTAATTCCTACTTCTACTCCTGGGAAGATGATTAAGGGGATAATATTTAGAAGGGATTTACTGATCACATGTTTGGATTTCTCTTGTTTTGTTTTCTTGTGAAAAATTTATTAGAGACATAGTGATTTGCATCTACAGTGTGCCTTAGTTTGACAGTGTTTCTAATTCAGTGTGAAGGAGAGTATTTCAAGAGACCCATGCCATAAACCATATAGAAATATTTTATTTTCTACCTAGTCTTAGGTCTTACTGTGATCTCTGACCACAGATCTCTCATCTCTTTTGGTGAGTATGTAGTAGCTTACAGCTTGATTGGGGGCATATGAAATTGCCTCGTAGTTTCACAGTTTAGTTTGAGTTGTACAGTGGGTCTGATTAATGGGAACAATTTTATTTTCTGATTTCATTATTATTTTTCCATGTCTTGGATACATTAAACTAATACTAACTTTAGGTCATTATTTTGTCATACTGTTATATTAAATCAGCTCCTTTGTGGACAATTTATGCTGATGGTAACTTGATGCTGTCAGAGAAATTGGTTGCAAAGAATCAAGCTGTTCGAAGGAGAGTAATGATAAATATACTTGATTACATGTTAAAAGATCAAATCTCCATACATGTTCACTAGAGTTGAACAGAACAGAGGTAGGCTGTAATTAGGAAAGATGGGTATTTGAATGTCTTTTGAAGTAAACTTGGCAATGTACTGAGACTGAGGCTCCCTCTGGAGTAATTTGGGAGAATGGAAGGGATGGCAGAAGTGAAGTTCCATTTTCCTTTGTTTGATGGGGTTTTTTGCAGAGGAAACAGCCCTCTTGGTGCTTGGAATCTGTTTTCTAGGCTGCATTTATCATGTTGAAATTTTGTGGATGTTATTAGCAGTGATGTTTCCACTCTTGAGTTGTTTTGTGCATTTTGTGCATTAGAGAAGCCACAAAGTTGCAGAGGGAAGCTACAGCTCTAGAAACCTCTCTGGAAGAGAAGAGATTAAGGAGACATAATCTACTGCTTGAATGCAAGGTGCAGGACCTGAAAATCCAGTTACTGTTCGGATCACTGGATGACATCAGTGAAGTAGAGGTACTCAAAGTTTACAGAAGATAGATACCATGGAGGAGCACTTACTCATGAATTTAAAGATCATTTTTCTTCCCTTACAGGACTGTTATAGTAATGTTCAAACCAATACACTCTATTTGTGTGATCAGGTCTCTTTGATTCCAAAGAAGGATTTATTTTTATTTTTTTAGACAGAAATATTGTTTGCAAGTATTTTTGCTTGTGCTTGAAACATACTCTTGTGAAATATATAAAGTCTTATGGTACAAGAAAATGGGTATGAAGATAAGTAAGAGGATACACAGGGGTCAGTTCAGAAATCTAAATTAATATGGCACGTGTGAGGGTTGAGATCATATTTGGTCCATCATCCATAATATAAATGATGTGTATAGAATCATCCTTCTGTGTTCAGTAGATGTAGATATTCACAGAAATCAGGGATAGGCTAAAACAGAAATATTGCTTCTATCTGATGACTGCCCCTTATTATTTTTCTCCATCTTCCCTCTTTTTCCAACATACCTTTTATGAGGAGAAATAAACTTTCTGCACTGTTAGAAAAGAAATGAGCTGTGGGGTTTGAAGACCTTAAAACAAGTGTATGAATTTGGAAGGAGTCTTGTTGAACCCATTCCTTAGAAAAGTAATTTTGCTGGAGGATAGGTGAGAACTGGGCCGCAGACAAAATGCAGGTGGTGAGGTGGGCAGTCTGTGAAGGGAAAGAAAAAGTACTGCTGATGATCAGAGGATGTAGGAACTCTCCTCTCTCACTGTTTCTGAATAAGGAAGAGAGGAAACCAAGGAGGGAAGCAGAAGGAATAAGAATGGGGATTCCTAATTAACCTCACTGAGAAGACCATCAAGATTTGGTTCAGAGAAAAAATCTTGGTGGAAGAGGGATCTAAGAATGAGAGAGCGCCCATGTTTCATTTGAGGGAAAGTGACTGAAATTTAGGTTGCAGGGAGTGGAAGATGCTCTGCTTTATGCCATACAGAACTGAAGCTCCTCTATTCTTTTAAGAGTGGAAGAAATGCCTCAGCTTACATACTTTAGCCTTCCCTTGGAAGGGACTGAGGTATCAGGGAGTGTACATCTTTCCACTCAGGAGATTTACAGTATGTAAAGTGTTGTAATAAACAGATTGCTGCTGCTTTTAACGTAGCTTCAATCTGAGCTTTGCAGATGTTTTTATCTTCATTTAACAGGTGTCTGTGTGTTAATTAGGCTCATGAGATCTTAACTGTTCTCTCCATTTGAGTCATGGATTAAGCTTACCTCGTACCATGTTACCACTGTCTCTTAATTTTAAAACATTTTAATGAATTGGTTTTACAGTTTCAAACTTAACTGTTATTTTTTCTGAATTGGAATGTCCTTCATCTTATAGCTAGGAACTGAAATAGAAAGCACCCAGACTCTATCAGGGATCTATGAAAGGGAAGAGGGAATTCAGATAGACTACAGCACCCTAGAAGTCAATTTAAAGGTAATGTTTTCTGTCAGAAATTATTGGATTTTTATTTTTGTGAAATACTTTATATTTTACTTGTTGTTTATTTTGTTCTTCACCCTGGTATTTAAGTGACACTTGGTAAAACCACTGCAAAGCTGAAGTGCATGTGTATGTGTGCTCTGGTTTTGTAATTGTGACATAGCATTGATGTGTGGGATTTTAGATAGGTCAGTTTCCCATATAACTAGCTTTAGTTTCCACTTACCTGAACCACAAAAATGGAATTAAGAGACTTAATATAACCTTGATTTTTTTTTCCTTCCTCCTTTACTTTCTGCCTTGAAGTTCCAGCTTTATACGTTAAGGCTAAAAACTCCAGAACTTAAGGATGGCTGTGGGGGGTTGTTTACCTTCTGTTTGTAGTATTTGCAGAGACTGAGACTTCCCATCCTTCCCTGTCTAACAGCCCATTAGGTCACATTTTCTCAGCAGGTTTTGTAATATTTTTTTCCTTTTTAATCTTGAGGAAAATAGTTAAATGTCAGAGGCTAAACACAGAGTAAAGGATGAATCTGTCATCAGTAGAATTTATCTCAAAGAATTCACTGAGAACCTATTCTTTAAAAATCAAGGAGTTGAAGCACTAATCCTGCTCCTATGTTGTATTTTTAAAAGGGAATCAAGGGAAGATAATTGGCTCCCTGTTTTTAATGGTCTTGGGGAAGAAGAAGGAGGGCCTTGTAGATTCATTGCAAGAACTAAGACCTGGGTGGAATTTTTAGTTATGTTTAAAGTTAAAGCTATTAATAAGTGGTGTAATTATTTCAGGAACCATGAGTGTTTGCTGTATTTATTGAAATGTCTTGGCCTAAAAGCAAATTAGATTGCTCTGTTGGTTTTTTTTTTTCTTTAGGAACTAGAATCTGATAAAGATATAGAGGATCATGTGAAGCAAATGCAGCAGGAAATCAGATCTAAAGAGGTCACATTAATGAAGACAGCTGCTCCAAACCTGAGAGCTGGAGAAAAGTTACAGATAGCTCGGGACAAGTTTCAAGAATCAATAGACGGTAACACTTAGTCTTTCATGTCAGTCACTTTTGTGATTCCACTCTAATTGAAATTCCTCTTCTTGGGGTTGGTCCTGCTATTTTTGTGCTCAAGTGTTTATCCTCAGTTATCTTTTTAATTATATCTAAGCAATTAATTAACATACACTTGAGTGTGCAGTAGTTTCTTGAATGATTGACTGAAGTTTGATTGGGAAGATATTTGTTCCCCACATGACATCTTCAAGTTTTTACTTGATTTCTGAGAAGTACTGACTTCAATGTTAAAATTGTTTAAATTTTTCTTACATAACTGAAGGAACTATGTATGTTGTCCAAAACTCAGACATGAGCATTTCTGCAAAATGATTAGTATCTTCACAGAGTTTTGAAGTTCTTAACAATGTAAGAAATGTAAGGGGTTCTGGAGCTGTACCAGGTCAGTGCTGGTGCTGCTTAGGGCTGCCTGGCTCCTGGAAGGAATTAGGAGATTAATATTGTTCCTTGCTCCAGACAAATGTGGCACAGAGCAGATTGAATACATCACAACTTTGCTGATTTGTGGGTCCTCCATTTGAAATGTGGAAGGAAACTCACACTGTATTGGTATGTTCGTTTTTCTGCAATAAGATTTTCTTGGCTACCCAGTATATATTTGTTCTGTGTATTTGCTCGAAGACTCCTTAATTCAATTCCTGTGATTTTATTTTTTTGCATAGCTTTTGAGGCCAGCAGAAAGGAGGCCAGAATATGCAAGCAGGAATTTGAAGAGGTGAAAAAAAGGAGATATGAGCTGTTTACCCGGTGCTTTGAGCATGCCTCCATAGCCATTGACAGGATCTACAAGAGGCTTTGCAGGAACAGTAGTGCTCAGGTGTGTCATGCTCAGGGGCTTTTCCTTAAATGCTTTGTTACCTACAATAAAGTAGCACTTGTGGTTTCCAAAGACAGTCTCAGTCCTTAAGAAGAAAATTACAGAAATAAAGACTACAGAAATTTAGGGTCAGGGAAGGATTATAGGCAATAAGCCTAAGAATGCTTGACATTAGACAGAGCAGAGTTGGGAACTATTCAGCTTGGCTTAGTTTTACTCTTTGCTTTTAGCAGACTTGTAAATTAGCAGAACACAAGTGTGAAATGTAATTGAGTACTTCATTTAAAAATAACATTGGTTTACACATCAAGTTATACAAATAATAATCATTAATACAGACAACTGAAAATCATAAATCAGTGCTAGTGTTTTGTGCAAAGTCTTGAAGCACCTTCTACCCTACTTAAATCTTTAGACAACATAAATAGACATAATATGTCTGCACCTTTAAGAAACATGTAGAAAAATTTTCTCACAATTATCTTTGTTACTGTTCCTGTATTAATACAGGAATATTAAAGTCAAGAGGGAACTCCCAAATACTTTGGTTATGTCAAATTGCATAGACTGTGGAATGTTTAAAGGATTGAAATCTCATCTGTCTTAAGATTTTGTGTTTTCCTTCAGCATGTTGTGTGTTGGTTTGGTTTTCTTCCATGATGTCTGTAATCTGAGAGGAGGCATTTGAAATGAGGATGAAGTAAGGAAATTACTTGTCTTTACTTGTGTGGATGAGTGTGGAAGAGTCTCTATTATTTTATTGTCTCTTCTATTAACGAGAAAAAAAAACATGTAGGAAAGATCTTGCCCATCATACTTTAGTGGTTAGGAAAAATGCAGTTCCTTTAAAATAATGCTTTTAAATTTTGACCCTGGGAGCCAGGATACAAAGTACAGAAAAATATTTTAATACAAGCAGTCTTTGTCCAGCTCAAAGCTAGTTCTGTAACACTAACTTTTCACCAAAAAAGGCAATTTTGCAAATACATTGTCTTCAAGGCGAAAAAGGAAGAAATCTGTTTCTGAAGTCTAACATTTTAATAATTAAAAAAATCAAAGCAGTTACATAAAAGGTGATAAAGTCAAGTTTGTTCAGTAGTTGAAAGTTGGGACATAACAAATATGTGGCACCATATTCTCTGGGAACTGGATACCGCTGCTCTCGGAATGGATGAACAGGTTCTCTAAAAGTGAAGCAAACTCATTGGTTTCCTCACTAGCTCAGACAGTATTTAAACCTAAAAAATACCCATCTAAATAATTTGATAAATCTCACTATTAACAATTAAATGTGTTTGTTTCCAGGCATTCCTTGGTCTTGAAAATCCCGAGGAGCCCTATCTGGAAGGCATTAGCTTTCACTGCATGGCTCCAGGCAAGCGCTTTATGCCAATGGACAGTTTGTCAGGAGGGGAAAAAACAGTGGCAGCCCTCGCTCTTGTGTTTGCCATACAGAGGTAAAAGAACTGTTCTGGGATTATCCAGGGGAAAAAAGGAAGTATTAGGATATTTTCCAAGTATCTGGCCAAGTAGGTAATAGAGACAGTGTTACACTTATGCACATGTTAAAAAAAATTCTGCTAAATCAAGCATTGCTGAAGTCCTTATTCGTTATCTGTCATTACTTTATATATTCAATGTAGAATTTAATGTTATTAAAAGAGTAACTGTTAATTAATTTCTTGTATATTATTTAATATTAAATGTTAAATGATACCTAGTTAATTATAATAAATATAAGACTAATACTGCAAAATGCTATCAACTTTATTTATGGAGTAAGTGATTAGAATGTTGATTAACATTTTAGTATCTCAACGCAAAATACTGTCTTGTCTTCTACAGCTTTCGTCCAGCTCCTTTTTTCATTTTGGATGAGATAGATGCTGCACTGGACAACACAAACATTGATAAAGTAAGTTGTTTTTTAACTGACAATATCTGGTACCTTTTGCAGAAGGGTGGCTACTTCCATTGCAGGGTGTTGGGTATAGAGATTGATTAGCCTGACTGAACCTGTTTTAGATTAGATTGGATTAGGGCTGAAGTAATGAGTCTGTGAGATATAGGAAAAATTTAAATACTTTAATTCAAGTGTGTTTGATTGGTCTCTAAATTGTGAAGGTGAGAGGAGATGGTGAGGAGTGTGAAGGTGTGCAGGTGTGTTGTGCAACCCCGTGTGGCACAGTCTGACCTGGAAGGCACCTGGGGATTGTGCTGCTTGGAATTGGTAAGGCCTTGGAGTTCCCTTGGCTCCAAGCAGTGTTTCTGCACGTGGAAACCAAGTCATTCTGTTACTGGAGTGTTTCATATAATTGGCTTAGTTACTATTTTTGCATTAGCACAAATTAAGCTGTTGCTCCAGTCATTTTAGTCACGTTACTTTTCTTGATTAAAACACCTTCCTGTCCTCTCAATTTATCTTTCCCTTTTTCCCTGTTTCAGCTGTTCAATGTAACAATAACTGAGGCTGGAGCACAAACAGCAGAGATTGAAGCTGTGCATGGCAGCCCCTTGGAAGGGGGAGGCTCAGAACAGGGGATTGTTTGTAGGGAGGAGTCCTCAAGCTCTCTACATATTCCTGGATTCTAGTCTCTGGAAGCATTTTTTTTTCAGAACAGTATTTCTACTAGCATTACTGCTAATGTTAGTCTTGCTAGAGCCTAACGAACAAAAGCAGGTGTTTCAACACCAAACATTTTGGTTTTTCCCCTGATGACATTCACTATGATGTGCCAAATACTCCAGAGCTTGTTTGGAGGGTACCTCTGAAACAGATAGCTGGGAGGCTCTACCCCTTGTGCCTGCCAGATAGACTTCAATTCCTTCTTCGAGATTACTGACTCAATGTGAGAGGTTCCTGAACCTGAATTCCCTAAATGATCCTTGGGATGCAGGTCCACAAGGGTTACCCAGGCCCTGAGGTTGTTTTAACTTGGTGCAGTATGTTTCAGCAGCATCAGATGGGGTGTAGTGGGGCTATAATGAAGATCCCTAAGGAAGCTTTAGGGTTTGGCTCTCAGTGACATGATTAAAAACAAGATTATACATCACACAGCACCTCTGTGAGCTGAGCTTCTATCAGATACTGCTCTGCTGATGAGTTTCACTCGGGACCACTCCAAGATGATGTATTCTGGTTAAATATCAGTGTTGTGTTTTCTGTGTGTTATTCTTTCTGGACTCAGATGTCTCAAGGCTGATGACTTGGAGCAGTGCAGGCTGACTCCAGGCTTTCCTTTGCTGTTACACCATTTACTGCTGAACTTGACATTTCTGCTTTCCATGGAAGCTGTGGTGTGTAAGGTGACGAGCACTGCCCATCTCTGCAGCTGTCTGGGTTTGCTGGCTGGTGTGTTTCCTGGCTCTGTCTGGAGCTGGGCAGGGACCCAGATCATGCCCTTGCCTGGTTGTTACCTAGGTGACTTTACTAATCCAAGTAAGTTTCTGTTGCAGTTAGACATGCCCCAATCCTGTACACATTGAATGAAGGTGAGGATTTCTGGGATGTTGCCAGCTTTCCATACAGGCTAGCTATGATGCATTGACAGAGCTGATGATAGAGTGCACTAGGCACTTTGCCTCTCTGAGGAGGCTCATTCTGCCTGGCAGAAGAGAGGTCCCCTTCATTCCTAAGGATGTGCTAAGCACCATTCTTGTCAAAATACTGAAAACAGAGGTGATTTTGCCTCTATGCACCTGGATTTCTCAATTCAAACAGAGCTGAAATTAAGTACTGCAAGTGAGCAAAACTGATCCGTGAAAGATTGTTGCTGGTACTCACTGGTGTCCATTTTTTATCTTAAGAAATTAATCTGTTTCTTTCCATTCTTTGATTGATGATGTATTAAAGCAGATCTCTCATTAATTGGAACTATACTCTGAAATTATTAGAACAAATAATAGCACAAATAGACGTTTGTAACTTACTAACAACAGTTCTTCCTGTAACTTACTAACAGATCTTCCATTAAAAAATTAATTTCCATGTTATGTAGATAAAACTGTGCAGGCAGAGGGCTCATTAAAAATGTACTGATTTTCCTTTATGCAGCATTTAATTTATATTGGGGGACATTGCAATACTCAGTAGTTAATAACTTAAATTTTGTACCTTTAAGTTGCATTATCATTGAGAAACTTGCTGCTGTCTGCAGTGAACTAATTTATTAGACAGCCAGTAGCAAACTTTTCACATTTTTAAAAGAAACTTATTTAGGAATTTCCACTTTCTTCTCTAGTTTTATAAAGTAAAATTGTTGTGCATTGGCACTGGTGTCTTTTTGTAGCTTTGTGCATTGGAATGGAACATTATTTTCTTAAATGTTTTCAAAAAGCAGCACACCTGAGGGTTTGTCTTAAAACCGTGCAAGATACCTGGCTTTTAAAACTGGTTTATTTGTCATTTTAGCAATCTTATTTCGTGATGGAATTCTGCAGCTAGCACAGTTCGGTTCTTCCCTCACTATTCCCTAATCACAGGATTGTTTCAGGTTGCCAGAACTAACTGAAATACTTGGTTTCTTTCCAAAGGTCTCGAGTTTCATTAGAGAACAGGCACATGAACAGTTCCAAATGATAGTTATTTCCCTGAAGGAAGAGTTTTATTGCAAGGCAGATGCATTGCTGGGAGTGTGTCCTGAGGTAACAATGAATTGTGGTTAAATAATGCACATGGGTTTGTTGAGTGGTGGGTCACACCTGAAGTGTTGCTCCAGTGAATCATGCACACAGAGTTGGTGGCTGGCTGTGTCCTGCTGTGCAGGCACTGGCTCCAGGGAACATCCTTTGGAGAACTCAAGCTCATGATTGCATCTAATAGTTACGTTTACTTCAAGTGCCAGAAGTGTGTTACATGGTGTGATTCTCCTTCTTCTCAGCACGATGATACTATGTTCAGCAAAATCCTGACCCTGGATCTTACTGAGTACCCAGAGGAGGAAGAGCAGGACACAGCAGAGAGGCCCAGCCGTGGTTCTCTCTTCGAATAGCGCGTGGATGGCGTCAGGGCCAGGTGACAACAGGAACTGGATTCACAGCTGACAGTTACAAACCTGAGTTTGAATGTGGCTATTAGAGGTTGTCAGGGAAATGTTCATTTTTCAAGTGAAGCAGTTTTGCAAAATACTAAGGGAATCAACTTCTACTCCTTGATGCAGTTTTGTTACAGAGGCTATTTCTGAGGTGTACACATTGGTACCCAAAGCTTCCATTCCAAATATTTTGACTGTAAGAAGGGCTGCAGGTTCATTTCCATAAGTACAGTATTCCAAAGAACAAGCCTCTTGCTTTTCTTAGGCAAAGTCCATACTGCCAGCACACTGTTCAGGAGCTCACTGTTCCAGTCAGGACCTTTTGTGTTGTAGCTGCATTTGTTTGCCTTCAGATAGGATTACTTCCTCTTTTCTAAAAGAGTAAGGTACTGAAATGTGTTCATTTTCTTGGGTGACTTCTGTGACAACCAGAAAGACTTCAGTCTTCCACTGCAACCTTACAAGTATTAGTTAACTTGCAATGCAGCTCTAGAGCTGTGATGTAACCTTGAAAAATTTCACCTCTGAGCTATTTCATCTCATACAGAAGTGGAAAGAATGAGTCAGATGCTATAGAGGCAAATGAAATACATACAGAAATATAGAAAAATGTAATGTTATTATGCAGCTGTCCCAGTACACTGAAGTTACTTTGCTGGCCGTTTTTCATCTAAGCAGATGAAAGTTAATGAACTTTTCATCTAAAGTTAATGAAGTTGGGTAAAGAAAACTGGAAGCTGAAATCACTTTATCTGGCTTATGTTCCACCTCTTTGTGTACTGAAGAGCTTCCCTTGGTTTGTGGTTGTTCATAATAGTTATATCTTGTGTTCACAGAGCAGGTTCCTTTTGTCCTGTGGGTTGCTTACACATACCTGCCTTGGCATGTGCTGTGAGCCCTGGCTTGTGCTGGGTCTGTGGGGATCCTGCCTCCGGGAGGAAGATTGTCTGAGCAGGAGTGTAACATGTTTCACAGGAATACAGCTGTTTATCAAATACTTGCGTTATTGCTACACTTTACTGAATAAATTTACTCTGAGGCATGAGTCAGCATCAGTGCCTTAATTGAGAATCCAGTAACAGAGGTGTTAGGAGATAAAATAACCCCCTCATTCTTCTGCTTCTGAGGATACAATAGATGGGCCCTCAAGACAGGAGGCTGTCGACAAGCTACAGTGCAGCAGTATCTACAAGAGAAGAATCACCAGTGCTGGGTGGATGTAAGCTGATCCTTACCAACGGGAGGGATGAGATTTCCTATTGTCACCTGACGTCAAGCACACCATAAGGAGTGGCATGACTTTAGGGTTTAAATAGTGGTAGTAACCAGGGTCATAAATACCTCAATGCAAGTGATGGATTTTGCTTCAGCTTGAAGCAACAGGTGAAGTGTTCTGAGCTGATCATCAAGATCCACAAGAGCCTGACTCATCACTTTCCAAAGCAGCCCATTCATGTTGACTGCAAAAGCTTATGTTAGAGAGTAATCTCACAGATAACGCTATATGTGATGCTAAAAGACAATTTTCAGAAGTGATGTTGATATAAATAGACACTCTAAGAGGAACAGGGTGGCTGTGGGCTGCCTGAAGGAGCACAGCAGCATCCTAACAGTGCACCTCACTGAAGCTTTTTGTCCCAGGGAACTACAGGAATTGGTTGTTTGACAAGGGAGTAAAGACCTGCCAAATCACAGTTCAGAAAGGTCACCTGCCAGACCCACCCCTTGATCTCCCTGTAAAACCCCAATACAATGTGACCTGCTCTCAGAAGGCATAACAGAAATCCTTTGGAAACAGCCACAGGGAAACCTGACAGGAGCAATCTTTCTGCCTTGCCAGGTACCTGTGCTGGCATCAGCACAAAGAACAGCCCTGGACATGCTCTCCTGCAGACACTGAGGTGAGAGCCAGCTGGAAAACTGGGAAGCTACAGGTGTGTACCAGTGCTGGCAGCTGCAGTGAGAATTCTGTCTTGCTGCCAAGATGATGCAGGTGGAGGAAGTACCAGGTACTGCTGGGCCCCACCTTCACCCTTGGAGCAGTTCAACCCAAGGCAAACTTACACTAGGAATTACCTGCAGATGGATCCTTTGATACTGACTGTGTTTCATTTCACTGCAAGACTTGTTACCTGCTGTCCAAGGCAGCAGGCAGCACAGTCTGTGGTGTAGCAGTATTTAAAACATTTCCACAGGAATCCGCTGCAGAGAGGTCAGAGAGTGCCTGCCCTGCAGTCTGTCCCTGTAGATGCAGCACTCTTCCAGCCTCTCCTCCCCAGGTGATCTTGTGTGTTACCAGACAAAGGAAAAAACAAATATTCATGTCAAAAGTGGAAAGCAGGTGGGTCAGCGTGCTGTGGGTTGCATAAATGTGGAACAGCGCTGTTCTGCAGGACTTAGGGTCCAGAGACTAAAGCCTGCAAGACCCTTGAATCCAGGGGGATTCTGGAATGAATTCAGAAACCCACCTGCAGTTCAGCTGATGGGAGAACTGAAACTCCTCTATTTCAAAGGAAGGTGTGCCAAGAGGCACTGTTGACAGATTCAAACGTTGTGTGGCTTCAGCTGGGGAAGAGTTTGGTCCAAGTGGCTTCACATAAACACTAAGAGAAGTTGCATCTGCTTCTGTCTGACCCTGCAGGTCCTGCCCGAGTGGTGTGGCAGTGCCAGGGGCACGACTCATTTGACTCTCAAGCTTTACACACATGACACGTTTCTGGCTTTAGAAAAGAGAGAGCTAGTATGTACAATTTTATTCCACTTAAAATCATGGAAATACCAGCTCAAAACTTTCCATGCAGCAGATGTAGAACACCTACTGTTAAAAAGCTTCTGAGGTGGGCCTTGGGTGCTTGGAGCTTTTTCATTCAAGAGGGGGTATATCGTTATCTGGCTGCTTGACTCTCTTAGGAGAATCAGTGCTGCTTTCTCCTAACTTCCTTTTAGCACAGTCCACACATGAAGTTCCTGGGGTGAGAGAGGGGAAAGAAAACATTAATATTACTACATCCATGTGCTTAGTGTACTTTCTATTATAAGCACCAACTAGCAAGATAAACCCAATCCTGGTCCCCTAAGGTTCTCATATTTGGATTCTGAATTACATGTAACATTAACCCTGCTAAAGGTCTGGGCTCAAGCTCTACTCCAAAACTTATCTCTAGTACTGACACAAACAACAGGGACTCAGCTCAGGATTCAGCTGCCTTTTGCTGAAGCTAATTTAACACCGGTGGAGCTCACACATGAGTCTGGATCTGTTATTCGGACATCCCAGCTTGAGCTGGAGGGTTGAAATAATTACTCCAGTGGTCCCAAACTGAACCATTCCTGAAGTCTGCAGCAAAAATCCTTGGTGTAAGCTGCTGTTGGAAGTACATAAACAGTGAAATTAGAAAGTAACATGAATGGACTAAAAATTCCTTCAAAACCAGAACATTCACTTAGATTTTGTGGGGTATTATGCACAGTAATACTCTTGGGTTTTTTACTTGATCTGTATTCTGAACTACAACTAAACAGGTGCTAAAAGTACCTAAAGATGGTGCTAACAAGTTAGTAAAGACCGTTAAGAGGGATGTTAAGAAGTACTGGAATAAATTGTACTCAGGGTTTTGGTTTTTCTTCCACCCAATTGTACTTTATTGAAAATGGGATTTATGAACTCAGGTGGGAGAAAGGTAAGTTTAAAATCCCCTTTGGATTTATAAATCCAATCTCAGATTTTACACCTACACACAAGTGTCTTGGAGCCTGTGTACTTTTTTATTGGGAAAGAGCAGGGGTTTTACCTCCTGCACTGCCTAAGACCCTTACATGCAGTAGCAGATGGTATTTCTCTACAATTCTGATGTTGGCTGCAGCAGCACGGATCTCTCAGGAGTGGAATCTTTTAAAGTTGGTTTGCTGTATTTTTTCCATCAATCAGCATGTATTATTACTTGGTTATTCACAGAAATATCACAAGGCAACCTGAACAGCTTGGCTGAAAAATCATCTTCAGTACCACACCCTTGAGATTCACTCTTTCTGACCCCCTTAAGGAGGGCTTTTGGAACAGAAACCTGTACTTGGAAATCTAAGCCAAATATCTTACTGATGTTAGCATGTAAAAACTCCAGGAAATGTATAAGAAAAGTTATTAACGTTCAGAGTACTCTAAGTTAATCCTATCATTTGTCATTTGATAGACCTGAAAAGCCCATCAGTTACCTGCTGCTAGGCAGAAAGAAAACCAGAGAGTAAAAAAAGAGCCTTCAGCAAACTTCCAGAGCTAAATCAGAGCTCTGGACACTAATTATCTGATTACTTTGGAAATAAGAGGTGTATTTCTCTGGTATGGGTAGGATTATGGAACTTCCTGTGAAAATAAAAATGTTACTTACCCAACAGCGTTGTGCTGTCCACCCGATCAGCATCTAGAGAAATGTAAGAGACATCAGCAACACACATGAGCATCCAGGAAGTTTTTATACTTTTATGCACCATCCCAAAACAGCAAGCTTGTATTTAGAAGCATAGTCTGGGTTGAAGAGATGGTAAAGCTCATCCAGTTCCACCCATCCTGCCATTCCACCTTCCACTATCTGGAGTTGCTCAAAGCCCCATCCAGCCTGGCAGGGATGGGCAGCCACAGCTTCTCTGGGCAATCTGTGCCAGAGTCCCATCATTCTGCTCATACAAACACATCCTCTTTATATCTAACCTAAACCTATGCCCTTGCAGTTTGAAGCCACGTGCCCTTGTCCAAAAGTCCCTCTCCTGCTCTCTGGGAGCCCCTTTAAGCACTGGAAGGCTGCTGTTAAGATCTCCCTAGGGCTGCCTTTTTTTCCAGGCTGAACACACCCAGTTATCACAGCCTGTTTCCAAAGCAGAGGTACTCCAGCCTCTGATAATCTTTATTGCCCACCTCTGGACCCACTTTCCAGCAGCTCCATGTCCTTCTGATGTGCAGCTCTGCAGGTGGGGTCTCACCTGAGCAGGGCAGAGGAGCAGGATCCCCCTCCCCAGCTGCCCACACTGGATTCTCAGCCCAGCACAGGGGAGTTTCTGGGATAGGGCCTGTCCAGCTCTCAGCCACCAGCAACCCCAAGTCACCCCCCTACCAAGGTTGCTCCATCTGCTCATCCCTAGTCTGGATTTGTGCTTGTAATTGCCCTGACCCAGCTGCAGAACCTTGGCCTTGCTGAACTTGGTAACTGCACAGCCCTACCTCTCCAGCCTATCCTGGTCTCTCTGGATGTGACCCCTTCCCTACAACCACAGCCCTCAGCTTGCTGTTATCTGCTGAGGACACACTCAAGCTCACTGTCTACGTACCCATCAAAGCCATTACATGGTCCTGGTCCTAACAGAGACTCCTGGAGGACACAGCTTCCATCAGTTTCCATCCACACATAAAACCACTGACCACAGCACTGAGAGTGACCATCCAGCCCATTTTTTACCCACATCCCCCAAGTCTTCCTTTTTTCCCTTTTTAAAAGGGGGGGTTATGTTTCCTCTTTTCCAGTCAGAGAAATTTCCCCAGTTGACACAATTTTTCAAATAATACAGCTGAGCAACTTCATCATGGTTTACCAGATTGACAATTACACCAGGATATGGTTACTCCAGCCCAGGCTACTACCAACCCTGAACTCAGGTCCAGCTGAGCCTCTCCTCTGTTGGGCTCTCCATCACCTCTCTTAGGAAGTGGTCTTCAAGGTATTCCAGGATTCCTGGACTGCTTGCAGTTTGCTGTGTTCCTTTTCCACTGAGTGTCCAGGGGCCTGTAGTCCCCAGTGTGCATCAGGCTTATTTTGGTTTTGCATTTCTCATTTGTTTCATGTAACACTTTTAGCAAACTCTCCCTGCTACATTTTAGAAGAGAGTTTGTAAATAGGCACAAAAAACCAAACCCCGACAGTTTGTTGATACACAGAGCAGTTCTGCACACCTGAAAATGATTTTGCTTGGGATCTTGACTTGCAAATGAGATTTTCAAATCTGAGTCCCTCCTCTTGCAGTCTGATGCAAATAAAACTGCAGACAAACTTCCTCAAATCTCAATTGTGTGATAACTTCATGTAAAGAAAAACCTAATGCAGTCTAACTGGAATATTCATCAAGCCACAAAAAACAGGATATTAATTTGGGCATGCACTTTTCAGGAAAAGGTTCCTGCTGTGCACCACCTGGGAATAATTTTGGAAAAAAGAGTTTCACTGAAATTATAAATAAGAGCTGTCAAATAGTAATGCTTCCCAAGGTAATTTGTTATTTTCCTCTGTTCTCTAGATAAACCAAAACATTTGGAAAACATTAAAGAAATCTCCTTCCTTAGACATACAGCTGTTTCTCTTAATTCTCTTCATAACTCTTAGTGTAATAAGCCATACACTTACTGGATGCACTGATTTAATTTCCCATTCTATGCTGTCAGATATTGTGGCTCAACCAGCTTATCCCACCAGTTAATCCCTTCAATTCTTAGTCTCTTCCTGACAAGTCAGATTTCTGATAATGTAATACTCAATATGCAGAAGTAGTTCACATTATAAATATATGTTAAGTAAACATTTTACCAAATACTAACAAAGAGACAAATCCGGAATTCAAGATGAAATCTGCAAGAATCCACAGACCTCCAAAATACACAGATTTTAAAAAAAATATCACAGTTTGGCCGTATGTTCCAACTCTGCATGTCCCTCACAAGCAACAAAGCTGCACACGAGGTCAGTGCCTCAGATCAGCTGCAGTGTTCAGGCAGGGCAAACTGCCCAGTACTTGCTTCAGATTGTGCTGTTGAAAAGGCCACATTACCTGGACTTCTCTGTTTGCAGATTTGAGCAGTCAGATCCTGGACATACTCTGGGAATTGTTGGAAGCAGTCCCCATAGGACACCACTTTTATTCCATGCAGCAGCATATCTGCCTGGAGCTTAAAAAAGTGGTCTTCGTTTTCTTTAAGCACCAACATGTAATGTTCTAGATCCACTTTGTTCTTTACTGTGTAAAGAAAAAGAGCTTGGAATATCTGGTCACGCAGAGTCTCTCCACAACCCAAAAACAAAAAAGACTTGGTTCGATACAAGTTCTGAAGAACTTCCTGTGAAGGAAAAGAAACAAAGAAGGGCCACATTTACTTCAGCAGACAAAAGCCAGAAAAGGACCAGCAGAGCAGAACCTCACTAGTGACCTGGAAAAAGCAAATGTTTTAGGACCATTGTTCCTACACAAAAAAAAAAAAAAAAAAGGGACATAATTACCATGCAAATACAATTTTATTGGAACAAGATGATCCTTAAGGCCCCTTCCAACCCAAGCCATTCCATGGAATTCAAGTAGGCATGTAAGTGTTGCCAGCAAGGGAATTTAAATTGAAAGAATGAGGGTGACAGAATATTGTGATCCTGTTAGGTCAATCTCTAAATAAGGAAAATCAATATTCTTGATCAAACGTTTCACTTCCTATGACAGCTAAGACAATGTTAAGTCCAGGATCCAGAGCTGGTACCAGTTTAAACCCCTAAGAAACCTAGCAATCATAAGATGATGAATCCTTGTCCTGCTGTCCAGTATTTTGAGGCTCCTGTTCTTTCCAAGGATAATAAACTCTGACATCCAGCTGAGGGGTTTGGTTGTGATTTACACAACCACAGTACCCAAGGGCACAGACTGCCCTTCAACAGATCCACCTTTCTGAATAATTCCTGTGGTCTCCAAGTATTTCATTTATATGATCCCACAGAGCCTTAGGTATCTTGTCTGCAGTAATTACAAGAAAACTGATTGGCAAAACATAGTCAAAACTTTTTAAAATCACACAAACCATGACTTCAGGATCTTGAGTAACATCTTTATATCCTGAGGGATCAAGCACCATTCCACAGGGATCTGTATATAAGCCATGAATATGAAGAACTCCGTATTTTACATGGCCCTTTGCCCACTGAAGAACCTAAAGCACATCATGAAAGATACATTCTTTTGTTATAATATGCCACAGTCACCATGAATCTTCAAAACTGTACAGCTGAACTGACTTATAAACCACTTAAAGCAGAAACAAGTCCTTTTGCACTTTCCTACAGCAAGAGATTGCAATTACTAATTACACAGCTCACTTTAAATCATAACGAAAAGGTGATGGCTGATACTTCACCTGTCTCTGGCTTTTTGGGTTAAACAGCCAGTCAACTAAGAAGCAAGTTCCAGGAGCACTGACAGAAAAGGTATGAACAGCAAATTAACTACCAGCCAGATGGAATTCTATTTGGAATTTTAACAATGACTTTATGTAAGTTAAACAATTTGTGGGTTTTTCCCAGTAAATGGCAGGGAACTGGTTAACAAATGTGTCACATGAAATTCTCCTTGGTAACTGTTACCAGACTATTCAGAATAAAGAGATATGTAAAAAAAAAGTCTGGGCATCTGCTGTAGCTTATAGATATGCTTTAACAATTAACAACTTTTAGTCTTGACTCTTTAAACAGGAAAACATATTTCAGTGCAGCTTACGTGCTGACTTGTGATATATTAAGTCTAATAATTTTACTGCTGTCATCGTACCTTATCCTTATCTTTAAGGTCTAAAGATTCCATAGGTTTACCCTGTTGTTGACCAAATATTTCAAGCAAATTATCATAGTTTGTAGTCAGAACCATTGTGCCTCTCTCCATGAGCCTCAGGATGGATTGCAGAACCACAGGGTTCTGAATGTGTTGTTCTAAATTATCGAACACCTCCATTAAGCAGTCCTGGAAGAAGTTGGGCTTGGTGTCCCCGGTACGCTGAGGAAAGAGGAGAGGAACAGTCCATCAGGCTCTGTTACAACTGCCTCCCACAGGAACCCACACTATCTGGCTACTTAATGCCAAAGCATTCCTGTAGAAGAGGGCTTGAACAGCACACCAACCAAAACCACCCAAAACAAATCTCAATTTGTTCCAGTGCTCTTGCCTCTTCTTAGTGTAGCTCCAAACAATTGTCTGGGTTTTTCAAGAGAGCTTGTAATATAAACACAATAAAACAACACTACAATTATCCTGGATTCAGACATACCAGTATTTTATCAGTATTCAGCATATCCTGGATATCCCTGGGATATACTATTAAAGGAGGGAGGGGAGGGTTCTGTTTTTTCCTTCCTGGCTGAGAAAACTTTATTAATGATTAAATCTGCTATGAACACACGCAGACTTATTGTCACAGTGGACCTGTTGAGAGGTTCACCCCAGCCTACATTATGTCTGTCACGCAGATTATTTCAACTAGAAGGAAGACTTGGCAAAGGTCTTAACACAGTTTGAAAACCTCTGGAAACTCAGATGGATGACTGAGAATGGGCATGCATAAGCTGTCCTCAGGGAAGTGTGAACTGCACTGGTTATTCACAATGTGTGGCCCAATTTCATCAGTAGGCTCAAGGGCTACCTGTACTTTCAGGGTCTCTCCAGCCATAGCCACAGATCTAGAAATTTCTCTTTCACTTCTCAGAAACATTACAGCAAATATTTAAAAGTCAGGACTCTTGTTTGGATTAATTCTGATGAATGGTAACTTACACTAAAACACAGGGATTTTTTAGCCTCCCAAAAATGTACAATGTGCTGTATGATTACTCACAAAATTTCCATTTTCACTAGAAAATATTCAACTTTTGGAAGTAGTGCTTCCTTATAACAGAACAAAAGTACATACTGGGTGTAGAAAT
Source organism: Toxostoma redivivum (assembly GCA_013397375.1). Lineage (NCBI taxonomy): Eukaryota > Metazoa > Chordata > Aves > Passeriformes > Mimidae > Toxostoma > Toxostoma redivivum. Next base: position 335,064 of record VXBI01006517.1, read on the forward strand.
TAACAGAGGTTATTAACATACTTACTGGTGACATCTTCCTGATGAGATCATGTGCAACCACAAGCAGGTCTCTCTCTTTGATTACTTTCTTACGGAATTCAGCGACATCCCCCGGGTGCAGCACCTCCAGCTGCTCGGCTGCTCCAAGGACAGCCTCAATGCAGCTTCTCCAGGAACAGAGTGCAGGGATTCCTGGGGCTACTGCAGCACTCACCCCCGTCCCAATTACCAGGAGAAGGTCCCGAGGCTGCTTTCTTACAAGACTTTTTAAGAATTTTCTTGAACACAGAAAACAAAAGTGTTCATTGTTCATGGTGCATTTCCTGGCTTGCCTGAAGAGCTCAGGGACTGACTCCAGAAGTTCACCTGAGCCATTAAAGCTTCTGCAAAACACCAACCAACCAGCAGGAACAAACTTCTCCATTCCTACATAAGGAATGAGATGGGCAGCCACAAGAAGCCTCCCCCAAACCAACAATAACCTTGCAGCCTTTTTGCCATTTCAGACAAATAAATGTGAATGGTCAATGCCAGCCAAAAAAATGCTAACAACTTCAAATCACTATTATCTCTGAGGTCCAAATTGACAATTGCCAATTTCCAGGCCACTGGGCAAGTCAAACACCACTTCCAATGAAATATTGAAAGAAGCAGGCAAAAGAATGTCTGGTGACTGAACTAAAATGTGTGATAGAAAGGAAATAGAACTATTTCAAAGGGACAAGTCACAATATTCCAAGAAAACAAGCTTTTGTTTTTTATCTGGGAAAAAGTGAAATATTTTATTCTCATTTATGATCACTGTAGGATATGTGAACATAGCACTCATGCTGCTTCAGATCTAGGGTTCATCCAACTCAGTGTTTAGACATTACTACCCACAGATCCCTCTCAGAGGTGTGTTGGTGTTACATTCATAGTCTCTGCACAAACCAGCACAGAGAACTGTAAGGAAAATCTATCTTTCATGATTACTCAGCAAAGAAGTGAAAATGCATATAAACCATACAGCAAAATTACTTCTGTACAAACAAGGATTTCAGTAGTACAGAAACTCAAAACTCCCCTGACTTTCCAAACTACCTTTACAGATTTTCAGTTCCTGGTAACATGGTAATAAAGATTATTAACACTTCTTATTTCACAATCACCTGAAACTGTCTAGGTCAAACTATAATGTTCAACTTGAAATGGCCTCAGGCAAAGCAACAAACATGTAGGTATGGTTGCCAGCTAGTGCCTACAAATGAAATGTGTTTGATGACCCCATACCTTCCTGCTACATTTAGCCCAACTTGTTTCCTCTCATTATTTATTCCTCATAAACAACTTGAGCGAGCATGAAGTACTTGGTCAGTGAAGAAACTAGCTTCTGGGATAATTTCAAGTTTTCAGGCATGATGTTCTTGTATTCAATATTTAGTAGTTTATTCCCACTGTGGTTCCAGATTTGCATTAAGAGACAGTTTTGTATCAACTCTAATACAAGTTACCTGAATTTCTGCTCACTTCTAATTGTGGCCCCTTCTGGTGAATCCATCTCTGAGCACTGAATAAAACAAAAAGCAAAATAATTCTTAATGCTTCTACCTTAGAAAAAGCCAAAGCCAAAATCAGATGTAGTACTGTGACTTTTTTCTCTTTATTCCTACCAACTATTTTAATATCAAGGCTGCATGTGTCACATCCCAGTGAAGCAAGGCACTAATGGAAACAAACTTGCCAAAGGACAAGTGTGCAAACCCAGCACAGCTCCAGTTAAGCTTCCAAATGCCATAGGACTGAAGTAACAGAGATGTAGCTATTCATGCAGCTAAAAAATATTTGTGTCTGAATTCAAGATAAAATTTATCATACCCACTAAAACTACAAATCATTTCAAGTCAATTAATGAGTTCCTTCATTTTTTTTTTTCACCAATTTATTCAATCCAGTTTGTGGAAACCATACTTCCACATGACATCCTGCTCATAAGAAGTCCTCTGAGAGCCACCTGGCTACATGACCAGGGTATGCAGGGTATGACAGATTTTATTTAAAATACTTGCTGAGAAAAAAAACTTATTTCTGTATCATCTATTATGTCTTATGTCTGAAGTGCAAGAAAGACTCCCTCTTGGCAGGAGAACTGGCTATGGGATCATTACTTAGAAATCCCCAAGTTTCATTACATGGGTTTATTTTTTTATGAGGATGTATTTTTGTTTGACTTTGAGACAGTTTTTGGTGGTAGTGATGGCAAACTGCAGTCCCTAACCCCTCAAATGAACACTGTGCCAGACCTTAGGGCTCTTAAGGTAGTTGCCAGTCTTGCATTCATATGCTGAAAGCTAATTTGGAAGCAAGAAGCTCCAAGTTTGGAGATTATTTGACTAATAAAAAAACCCAAACCAAACAAAAAAAAAACAAAAACCAAACAAACAAAGAAAAGCAAACCACCCCAACCCCCCACAAAAAAAACCCAAAACCCCCAATATTTAAAAACTCACAAAAAAACCTCCAACTAACCAACTCTAACCCAACAAAAAAAAAGCCAAAACAACCCCCCCCCCCAGAAACAAACAAACAAATCCAAACAAACAAAAAAAAATAAAACAAAACCCACAGATGTCTTCATCAAATGCATTCAGGGTGTCTTTTAAGGTGGAAAAGTATTTCCTTGTTGTAATATTAATTTTTCTGTACTCCCTTCCCTGACCCACAGTATCCTACGGAGGTGCCCCACTGCGATCATTACCACATCCAAAAATCAGGACAATAATCCTCTAGGGCAAAGCACTTCAAAATCACACAGAACCATCAAGGCTGGCAGTAACCTTCCAGATCAAGGCCACCACCCCAGCATCACCATAATCACCATAAAACATGCCCCCAGGTGCCACAAGACTCCTTCACACATGGGAACATTATGAGTGCACAATGCAAAAACAACACAGGAAGGAAGGGCAACTTACTTTTGTGGAAAAGATAGTTCTTATTTTATAACCCCATTCAAGAAAGCTTTATTAATTACAACTCCCCAAATTTAATAAAAGCATCTCACCACAGGCTGCTGTCAATACCAACATTTCAGACCTTGCTGAAGTTGCTTTCTGGAAGGCCTGGCTGTGCAAGGAAGTGGGAGCAATGTTCCCCCAGTCCTCAGAGAGAAATAGCTGCAATAAACTGATGCCTTGTGTTATAGCTTTTACATTTTTCAGAATCTCCGGTGCCTGGTATGTAACTCTGAAACTTCCTATCAGGTGTTAGTAAGTTCTCTTCCCAGGGTAGTTAGACAAAACAATCCCTTCCCAGCTTGAGAATCAAGGATACCCAGTACCCAAAAAGCAGAACAATGGTGAGGGAAAGGGGGCAAGCCAGGGGGCTGAGACTTCATAACCTGGGGCTGTGGTTGGACAATTAACCCCAATATGTAGATGAACCAACTCCTGACCAGGATCCATCTCGGATCCATCCTGGGGCCCCGGCCTGGCTCTTGTACTGCCCAAAGTGTATCCTTTTAAAGCCTTTCAAGAAATACCTATTTAATTCTTTTTATGCTCTGTCTAGTCTCTGTTCCAGGTCAGCCTCTTTAGGCATCAAAGCGATGGAGATGAAATCTCCCGGTGGTCCGAGCAGTGGGAGCTGCTCCGGACATCGCAGCTGCTTTTCCACAAGGTTTCCTCATGGCAGGCTGGAAGTGGGAGCCCACTGTGATCCAGGGATGCCTGACAGACGGGATGGGAGCTTGTTTTTTACTCCCAACACAACGAGGGGACATCGGAACAACTTCTAATCTCACATCTTTCCTGCTCGACACACTCCGTTTGTATCAGTGGAATACAAGCTTTGTTCACCGACTGAAACTCCAGGTCACCGAGCTGACNTGGAAACCATACTTCCACATGACATCCTGCTCATAAGAAGTCCTCTGAGAGCCACCTGGCTACATGACCAGGGTATGCAGGGTATGACAGATTTTATTTAAAATACTTGCTGAGAAAAAAAACTTATTTCTGTATCATCTATTATGTCTTATGTCTGAAGTGCAAGAAAGACTCCCTCTTGGCAGGAGAACTGGCTATGGGATCATTACTTAGAAATCCCCAAGTTTCATTACATGGGTTTATTTTTTTATGAGGATGTATTTTTGTTTGACTTTGAGACAGTTTTTGGTGGTAGTGATGGCAAACTGCAGTCCCTAACCCCTCAAATGAACACTGTGCCAGACCTTAGGGCTCTTAAGGTAGTTGCCAGTCTTGCATTCATATGCTGAAAGCTAATTTGGAAGCAAGAAGCTCCAAGTTTGGAGATTATTTGACTAATAAAAAAACCCAAACCAAACAAAAAAAAAACAAAAACCAAACAAACAAAGAAAAGCAAACCACCCCAACCCCCCACAAAAAAAACCCAAAACCCCCAATATTTAAAAACTCACAAAAAAACCTCCAACTAACCAACTCTAACCCAACAAAAAAAAAGCCAAAACAACCCCCCCCCCCAGAAACAAACAAACAAATCCAAACAAACAAAAAAAAATAAAACAAAACCCACAGATGTCTTCATCAAATGCATTCAGGGTGTCTTTTAAGGTGGAAAAGTATTTCCTTGTTGTAATATTAATTTTTCTGTACTCCCTTCCCTGACCCACAGTATCCTACGGAGGTGCCCCACTGCGATCATTACCACATCCAAAAATCAGGACAATAATCCTCTAGGGCAAAGCACTTCAAAATCACACAGAACCATCAAGGCTGGCAGTAACCTTCCAGATCAAGGCCACCACCCCAGCATCACCATAATCACCATAAAACATGCCCCCAGGTGCCACAAGACTCCTTCACACATGGGAACATTATGAGTGCACAATGCAAAAACAACACAGGAAGGAAGGGCAACTTACTTTTGTGGAAAAGATAGTTCTTATTTTATAACCCCATTCAAGAAAGCTTTATTAATTACAACTCCCCAAATTTAATAAAAGCATCTCACCACAGGCTGCTGTCAATACCAACATTTCAGACCTTGCTGAAGTTGCTTTCTGGAAGGCCTGGCTGTGCAAGGAAGTGGGAGCAATGTTCCCCCAGTCCTCAGAGAGAAATAGCTGCAATAAACTGATGCCTTGTGTTATAGCTTTTACATTTTTCAGAATCTCCGGTGCCTGGTATGTAACTCTGAAACTTCCTATCAGGTGTTAGTAAGTTCTCTTCCCAGGGTAGTTAGACAAAACAATCCCTTCCCAGCTTGAGAATCAAGGATACCCAGTACCCAAAAAGCAGAACAATGGTGAGGGAAAGGGGGCAAGCCAGGGGGCTGAGACTTCATAACCTGGGGCTGTGGTTGGACAATTAACCCCAATATGTAGATGAACCAACTCCTGACCAGGATCCATCTCGGATCCATCCTGGGGCCCCGGCCTGGCTCTTGTACTGCCCAAAGTGTATCCTTTTAAAGCCTTTCAAGAAATACCTATTTAATTCTTTTTATGCTCTGTCTAGTCTCTGTTCCAGGTCAGCCTCTTTAGGCATCAAAGCGATGGAGATGAAATCTCCCGGTGGTCCGAGCAGTGGGAGCTGCTCCGGACATCGCAGCTGCTTTTCCACAAGGTTTCCTCATGGCAGGCTGGAAGTGGGAGCCCACTGTGATCCAGGGATGCCTGACAGACGGGATGGGAGCTTGTTTTTTACTCCCAACACAACGAGGGGACATCGGAACAACTTCTAATCTCACATCTTTCCTGCTCGACACACTCCGTTTGTATCAGTGGAATACAAGCTTTGTTCACCGACTGAAACTCCAGGTCACCGAGCTGACTCGACCAAGCGAGTGTTTCCAGGCACTTTTATATCTGAGAACAGCCTAAAACGTTCAACGCAAAGGCAGCCGCGGGAACAGGAAGGCGCGGTGCCGAGCCCGCCCAGGCCCTCTGAGGAAAAGCAGGCCGGGAGCAGGAGCCGGGCGGCACCGCTGCTCCTGCCGGCCCCAATTCCCTGCCGGCTTCCGGGAGCGACCCGGACGGGCTCCACCGCCCAGCCTTCCCTCCCCCGGGAAACAGCCGCCCCGCCGCCTAGGTTCCGGACGGCTCCGAAATGCAGATTCCAATTAAAATCTGCTCCCAAACGCCCCGGGGGTGTCGGCGGGGAAGTGAACGGGTCTGTCCCCTACGTTCCGGCCGCGGCTCCCTAAAAACACCCCTGAGAGGCGAGAGTACCCAGCTGCGGGTCTGTGTGAAATGCAGCAGCCTGCTCTCGGTTACAGGAGAAAGCGAGCTGGCTAACCCGCACATTAAGCAGTTAGTACTCCGAAAACCTACTGGTGATAGAGGTGTTGGAGATGAAAAACATTGCGGTGAGGAGAATTCAGAACAAAACCAAAAAAAAAAATAAAAAAAAATGAAGGACTAGACGGCCGCGTTACCTTGGACGGCTCTACTGACGGCACGGCGGGGCTGGCGGGGGTGGCCGAGGCATCGTGAGGCGGATGCGGTGACAGCAGGTGACACGGGCCACCCGGGCACAGGCACCTGCAGAGAGAGCAGCACAGCCCGGCCTGCACACAGCCGGCTCTCTTGAGCGACTCACATCGCCAACACCCACAGCGCCTCCTCCTCTTACAAGCCTTCTCTCCGTCTTCTTTTTTTTTTTTTCC
>VXBI01006517.1:341751-363999 GCA_013397375.1 Toxostoma redivivum
TTTTTTTTAGGTTTTCATATCTTAAAGCCGGAGTGTAGAAAACTTCCAGGTCCCACCTCCTTTTGAAGCACGTTGCTTTAATCCTGGCAGTCAGGTGGGTAAGGGCTGTAATTGTGCCAAAGGAGGCTGTTACAGACCTGCACCCCCAAATTCCAGTTGCAAAATTGTGTTGAAAATGCATAATTCTCCGGTTTTAATTCCATAACTGGAGTTTTCAAAACTATGTGCAGAAGGAATTCTCTGCTGTGAGGCTGATAAGGCCCTGGCACAGGGTGCCCAGAGAAGCTGTAGCTGCCCCATCCCTGGAAGTGTTCCAGGACAGGGCTTGGAGCAACCTGGGATAATGGAAATTATCCCTGCCTATGGCAGAGGGTGGAACAAGATGAGTTTTAAAGTCCCTTCCAATCCTAACCAGTCTGTGATTTTATGATTCTACTCATGATTCCATTTTATAGATTTTGAAGACCTGAAGTACTTCTTGGCATAAGCTTCCACCTTTCCCTTGTTTCTCTAGTCATCCATTTCCATTGGTTTTGGGTACAGTCACGACATCAGGTTTTGCATGTCCATGTGATAGATTTGACCATTCTGTTATGTTCATGAAATGCCAGAGTTGTACTGATATTCTGTAAGAGTTTTAGGAAGAATTTTGATGATTATACCCAGGTTTGACACAAAAGTTTTTACTCCATATCCAATGTTTTGGCAAGAATAGTTGTATATTGACCACTGTGAAATCGCTGACTTTTCAACCTGTGTAAGAACACTGTGTCCTTGTGAACTGTCTGGGTTATATTCCCTAGACACCACTTCTTGCTTCGTTATTATTCTTATATTACTGTACTGCAACCTCTGGAAAGGCTTGACAAATATTTGGAGAATTGTATTCCTAGGACAAGGTAGATGGAGGGTAGAATCAATGAGAACAGGGAAGGAGAAGGAAGAATGCAAGTAGCCTCACCTGAAAACTGACACGTGATTGAGTTGGGGAAACTCTTATAGTGTTTCCAGCTCTTTGCTTCCACCCTTCACTGCTGCCAGTCAAGCAGCAAGGAATTTCAACATGCTGATATTGAGGGTTCTGAAAACTTGAAGGTCAAAGACACTGTGTTTTAAAAGAACTAGGTGATATTCTTCTCTCTAAACCCAGAAACTATGTATGAAATCCACTTTGGAATGCTTTTTGACACTGTATTTTACTAATGCTGGAATGTATTACTAAAGAATTTGTTGTGTATCTTAGAATATTTTTTCAGCTGCGGATAGGAATTACAAAGACTTGCTAAATATTTGCCTGAGCTTGTGACTCAATGTCTAGCCCATCCTCTAGCTTTGCAAAGCCTAATATTCTTTATTTCACATTCATTTAAAAAGAAATGTGAGAGGAAATTTTTGTGAAGAGAGGCCTTTGAAAGCATTTCCATTTTTCAGTCTGAATCAATTAATCTAGTGTTATTATCTTTTCTGGTAAGCCATACTCCTTTCATATCTTTAAACTATTATTTTAAAACCCCAGGAGTAGTCACAACAACAGTACATTTCATAAGCTCTGGATTCCCCTGCAAGGCGTTGGGAAGTTACTAAGGACAAAGAATACCAATATTTTCCAACCAAACACAGTACAAAAGTAACTACATAAAGTAAAATCAAAAGGATGCTTAGATACTTTTCCAAATGTGCAATAAGAAGGAACAATGTGTTTTTATCCATTAAATTTCCATATTATTATTTTATAATGTGAATAATTAAATATGACAATGTCAGGCCAACACCATTATGAGAAAACCGATAAAAAGTTCAGGAGCAAAAGTCACAGTGAAAAAAGAATTTTGAACTGAGTTGAAAACCATGAACTTTGAAAAATTAAGGAGTTTCTTTCAAGAAGCCACAAAGAATGGCAATCGAGCATGTCTGAGAGGTAAAACACACTTAAAAGAAATAACTACAGCAGTTCAACACTTGATTCAACCTCAGATTTATCTCTCATAGTAAATCTGTTTGTCCAAGTCTACTAAACAACGCATTAAGCCAGTTGCCTCTTTGGGGGTCTGCCAGCTTTGGAAATAACACTTGAAAAGATGTAATCAGGCTGAGAAATGCAGCTGGTTGGTTTTGGCTACAAGAGGCAATGCATCTGATTATTCAGCTGTGGTTCTATGAACTGAGATGGAACGTTGATTACATTACATGTTTGACATCTTGCTCTTTGAGAAGTTATGATAAAGTAAATCCAAGCCTACATTATGCCAGAACCTGCTGGTTTGAAAGAAACCAGGCAAAATTCATAATGAAAGCTTATTGAGCTTGCTAAAAGGTATCCTTAAACTAACTTGTGCCTTATTTTTTTTCCATAGCAGGAAGTCAATCTGCCCATGTTGATTGAGATAAAATTCCTTGCACAATGCAGCTGCCAGTTCCTCCCCGTTAGGGGATTACTCTTTCCTAACTTGGGGCTGGCTGGATTTTACTAGTTTGTCATCTTGGTAAACAGAATAGTTTATAAAATACTGTGAAGAAGAAAGATACTTTCAGAAATTCAAAGTATGTTTTCAAACAGTATCAGTTTCACTTAGATTTTACCCATGATTGAATGTAAAGATTAATTTTCAAAGATAACCTTTGACTTGCAGCCCTTTGTGTGTGTATGCCCTGCAGAGTGACATGATCTGTAAAATAACTCTGGATTTTTAAAGCTGCCAAGCATTTAACACATCTGCACCAACAAGGTCTCCCTACAGTCAACTCTTACCTGACAGGGTGTAACTACCATCAGGTTTTGCATTACTTTACACCCACCTCTCTCACACCTGCCTTCTATTAGCAACATTAAAAATGTGATTATTTCAGTACAGTTACATGCAAAAAAAGTACATATTAAAAGGGTAAATGAAAGGGGAAATGAACTGCCCTCTTTCTGACCTTGACTTTGGTTTGAACTTGTTTGTAAGAAAGTCTGAATATATGAGTTTGCTTTGAAGAACTAAGGAGTGCAACTGAATGGAGATGTCCTTTGATTAAAGAGTTTGTATTGTGCATTTTTCTGACAAAAAATACCACCAACAACAAAGAAGCTCTGTCACAAGGTTCTTATCTGTTCTGAACAGAAGCAATGTGTGCAGCAGTGGGAAAGGGAGGAAAACCACTGCGGAGAGGCAGAACTGTAATGGAAAAAGGGAGCAAAACAAAACCAAAGAGAAGACAGTCACAAAAAAAAAAAACAAAAAGAAAAAAAAAAAAAAAAAAAAAAAAAAAAAAGGGAGAGAGAAAGAAGGTAAAAAGAAATAAAGCATTCTGAAGCCTGGAAGGAATGGATTGAAACCAAACATACTACTGTAAAGAATGGGGAGAGTGAAAGCCAGACAGGAACTTGCAAATACTCAAATTCTGCTTGAAAAAGTTGCTATTGTTAAAGAACTTAACTAGGTCAGGGAAATAAGCCTTGGGAATATTATCATATGAACTTGTTGGTGAACTGGCAAAAAGCTCTTTTCTGATTGTCAAAAGTCCAAAATTTAAAATTTTAGCCAAAATAATTTCATAAATAATATCTGTATAAGTGAGGAACAAAAGTAGAGGTGTTACTCTGCTCTGTTAGAACAGATCAGCTATGCTATTAAATAAAAAGGTGGGTTTTTACCTGCTTGGTGGGTTTTTTGGTACAATGGCTACTACTTCTACCCAGGCATGAATTTAACAAGCTTGAAGCACAGCTGCAGATCAGCAAACTGAGAGCCTATATGGATGGGAACCAGTACATGAGGGCAGAATGCAGTGCAGAGCCAGAGGTTAAGATCTTGGAGTTCTCTGAAACTGCAGCACAAGGAAGCCCTGAGGACAGGAGCCTGTGACCCTAAACAGTGACGGTCAGTCAGTCTGGCTGTCTGACTCAGTGTGCTGATGTCACTGTGCAACTGCAAAATAAAGATATTGAATGGCCAAGACTCATCAGTTTTCCAGGAAATAAACCTTTGCTTTGACATGGTTGGTAATGTGATCTCTCCTGTAGCCTAAATAGTTCTGCAAACTCCAGATCTGGGGTGTAGATGTCTTTGTAATTCCTGTGAAGTCAGCATCCAGCCTACAAGGGAACCTGTGTTTGTAGCCCTGGCGCCCAGGGATGTAATCCAAAAAAATTTTACTTGAGAAGGAAAGTTCTCTATCCAGCAACTGCTGTGCCCTCTGCTCCCTAGCATGCCTAAAGAGAAATGAAGCATTATACCACATTTACATCATGCTTGCTTGGATTAACACCACCAAGAGCTGAGAACCAGATTATGTATTGTACCTGATTTTTGGTGTGACATCTCAGTTACAATCTCTTTTAAAGCATGTTGTAACAAAGTGGTTTGCTATAACTGCTATAACATATGCTGTCATTCCATTAAATATTACACATTCCTGCCCAGATATAATTGGACACCTGCCTTCTGTTTTACATTTAAAAATCCGTGCCTTCATTCAGAACTACCTAGATCCTGTATCACTGAAAGAAGATTTCAGGCAAAATTATCACAGCAATGTCTTCAGACCTACTTGAACACTATGTAACCCAGAAAAGCTCAGAAAAGTTATAATATGAAGGTCTTGCATTCTATAAAAGAAAGAAAATACCTGTAAGGATATTTTTGAGTTTTACTGTTTTTCTAGAATATATGACAATAAGTAATTTCTGTAAGAAAATTTTAGTCTGTTATTTCCTTAACTACCTCTAAGTCTTTTTAACTTGATAGAGCATTAAAGGCTCTGTAATCTCCAGTTTTACTGCATTTATGGAGCAAGTTATCACCTCCAGTATTGACTCATATTGCAATGTGGCTCTCTCCAGAATTCCCCATTCCTGATAAGAAACAATGAAAGTAAAATTAGATTTATTCTACTAGTGCAATCTTGATTATAGAAAATGCCAGTGAGTTTGTGGGTGGCTTTTTAAAAGTCAGCTTTCTAATACATTGCTGCCTCCTCCTGCTACATCCCTTACAGTGACTCATAGCAGCAGAGATGAAATCAAGTGAAAACACAAACCACTATGCACTGTGTTCTGGGTGAAAATTTTCCTTTGGAGGAAATTCAGATACCTATAGGTAGTTTCACCTAAGTGTTAGTCCTGATTTTTGTGGAAAGATAGGATTTAAGTTAAAAAGTTTGACTAAAAGGAATTTCCCAAGGCTTCAATCTCTTTGTGGCTAATTATTTCTTTTCACTCAGTTTCTCCTTGCCTGTTTGCTGGAAAAAATACAAGCACTGCACACCACAGGAAGCCAGAGTCAGAAGAATTCTTGAGCAGGTTTAGAAAGAATCACTTGGATTTACAAGTCCAGTTCTATATTTTAGCTGTATTGTTAAACAACAAGGAACTGAGTTTAATACAGCAGTCACTATTTGATTTAAATGCCTCCTAATGAGAGCATTTATGGAAATATACTCAAGATTAATATAAAAAAGGTAATTTATTATAAGTTCCTGAATGCGAGTGAGAATAAATGGTTTAACTAGAGGCTGAAGAACACAGACTGTCTTGGAGAAATCTACTGCAAGGTTTCTATGTTAAGGTAAGCAAATTTAAATAAATCCATTGCAAAAGGTTTACAAGAACAGTACTCTGAGATTCCAACTCAGATACTAAGAAGACAGGAAATATAAAAGTCAGCATTATCTGTTCATCCCTGATTTGCTTCACCACGGATTTGCACTATGATAGGACTTTATAGCAACACATATTTCTTTCCCAAATCCTACTGCTTTGTCTTTTAGTACACAGGATGGATGGTGCTTGCTTCAAAAAAATTTCTCATTATTGTGAAATGTACAATTTTTGTGCTTAATATAGTGCATATTCTCTAAACCATTGCTGGAGATGAAGCTACTTATTTATTCGCAATGAAATCTATTAAGCCATTTATTTTAAACTTCCTGTGAGATAACAGGAAATTATTCATATAGAAATTAAAATAATATTTCTTAATTTGATTGCCTATTTAGTAGAGTCTGTTTTGTACTACTACTTTGCATATTATAGTACCCCAAATACTCAAGGTACTTCTCACTGCCTACAGCAGTAACTGTCTTAATTGTTTCTCCAAGTCAGACCTGGATCCTCAGACTTTGAATCCAGATAGCAAAGAACAAAGTACTGCTGCCAAATCTGCCTCCCAAGGAGGGATGGATAGCCTGAACTTCAAGACTGTAATTTTTTTTCATTCCTTATTGGAAGCAGTGTTATCTGACACACAGATTGGATTGATCAGTAGACACAGAAGCATGCAGAAGAAATAATTTGTGACTGTAATTCAAGACAGTACTATAACACCTATAACATGCTAAACAAATATTGCAGAAATATCTGTAATATGGATATATACTCTTAACTAACTTGAATTGGCAGCCATAGCATTCTTTTAGCACTGCTGCAAGTGTAAGGTAAGGTTTATGCAAGACAAACAGAAGAAATTCCACTCGGTGTTTTTAGGGCAGAAGACTTCAGAGGCAATTCAAGAACCTTTGTCACCTAAGTGAAGAAAGGAACTGGCAATATGAGAGAAGTTAATTTGCTCTAAATACACAGATACTTGTGATGGTCTGGGGGTGCATCTACACGCACCCCTCTCATCCTTGGGCCTGCTCTAGGGTTTTAGAGGCTTATGATAAGCCTTGACTGAATTGTCTGAGGAGTGAAGAGTCCTGTCCAGCCATGAGGCTCTCCCTGACCATACAGGAGCTCTAGCATGGTAGAGGTAGGAACAGTCAGCTGCCCAAGAAAGGTTGGAAACAAAGGATAAGCAATTATCCTTTGTAGCCCTGGTAAACCATTTACCTGACTCAAGTGGAGTGGCACCATTGTTCCTGCACTTTGGGAATAGAAGCCCAGTAATTACCAATTGTTGGGTTACAGTCAAGGTGGAACCTTACTGGTGACCAAAGTCAACAGTCTTGGGACCCTATAAAAAACAGTCCTGAATGAGACCCTTTCAGTTCTCCTGGATGGCAGTGGCTGTGCCAGCATCTCCCTCTGAGTGAGACCTGCCTTGGATGCTGTCACTAGATTACCTGTGCCAGCATAGAAACAGATCTAGCAGTTCACATTCAAATTTTCCTACTGGCCAATGAATTTTACCTGAGAGAGCTCAGCACTGCTGGGGCACCATAGAGCAGGTTGCTAGACCAAAGCCAGACACCTTCATAGCTGCACCTGTAATGGAGCATTTCAGCTGGGGGCAGGTAATTCACATTTTACCTTTACAAGGGAACATTACACTCTCACTGCTACTTCCTAATGTGTTTTGAGAGTAGAAATCAACTTTTAAGAAATACCAATTATACCTTTAATGTTGTATCTGACGCAAGAGGTGGGTTTCAGACATCTAGAAAGTTTGGGTCATACAAGCAAGTCCCATCATTCCCCACTCTGAAGAGGTATTGTTTCAGGATATCAGAAATTTTGCTGACATCTCCTGCATCTGCAAGTTTGGGAGGCAATGCCCAAATTATGTACATGGAACAGAACAGCCTTGTAAAGTCCAAGCTGCCCCCACTTGCTTGCTGGAAGGAGATGTCAAGCACTTTGCTGCTGCTGTCTGTCACCATGGAGCTTCTTGCACTTGCTGCAGGAGAGATCTTTTTAACAAGGCTGTTAAAATAAGTTTAGGCCTTTCTATTCACTATGTACTTAATTGTCATCTTTCACTTTTACTCCTAAACACTCCCAAGACAAACCAAAAATCAGCTACCAGTTTGGCTGTGTAGTGATCCTACCCCTTCCTGTAAATTTGTTGGTGAAGCTCTTTACAATTATTCCTCAGAAACTGTAAAGGATGTAGCTCAGTGTAGCTCAGATCAATAGTTTTTAGCAGCTATCCTCCCCAGATTCCTCTTTCCCAAAGAGAATCTGATGGAGTAGGAAGAAGGGCGGTAAAGGCTGCTCCTCCTCCTGCCCTCCTCCCCCATCTATGGCTCTAGTGAACGACCAGCAAGTCCTGCCATTTCAGACTTAATCCTATAGCCAAGGCAGAGTTCCTGCAGTCACAATTAATCTCTTGGCACAGTAGCCTTTGGCCTTTGCTCTCACAGCACATGGAGTTCCCAGGATCACAGTGTGTAGGGGCTGCAGGAACCCATGTGGGCCTCCATTTCTGGCCAGCCAGGAGCACCAGCACTTCCAGTGGCATCTGAAGGCACTCACAGCTTCTAGCAAAGCATGACTGCATCCTTTGGAAGCTTAGATGCAGCTCTCAAACCTCCTCCACTGCACAGCCAAGGCTCAAGTCCCAAGCTCTATACCTGGGAGATGTTTGGTTTTTTTTTCTTAATAGCCTCCTTCAGCTGTTCGGTGCTGTCAGCAGTGGAGGAATGGTTTTTCCAAAGCTGTAGTACATTGGGAACAGTTTCTATTTGAAAGCATTCTGCTGTACTCCTGGAGGAGTGTTCCTGCAACTAGCTGGTTGTGAGGTGTTTTTAGCTCTGATCCAATGCAAAATTAGATTTGTTTTAAAAGGGAGAAGTTTCTGGCACAGCTTAGAAATATAACTTGAGGGTCAGTGCTCAAGTTAGTGAAGTTCTGACGCCCCTGTCTTTAATGGGAGCCAATGGCATGTAAACAGATACTACCCAAATCATGTTCTTTCTTTAAGGTTACTTCCCCAAATTTTAATACTTCTTACAGCTAGGTCTTGTGCTCTCTCACTATCCACTTCAGTAACTCTTAGCCTGGCTCTGGTAAATCAGCAGTAGGGAGGTTTTTGGAGTGGTGTTAGTCTTTTTTTTTAACTTGACTAGGTAAGTCAAGTGTGATAGTAACATTAACAAGGATAGAGCCAAAAGTTACAGTACTTTTCCAGAAATTTCTCATACCCTCAGTTTTTTAGTGTGCTGATGCATTTTCTTAACAATTAAGCTGAATTTAAGCAGTAAAGAAAATTTAGTTTTCTTCATTTTTTTCCTTCCTCCTGCTCCAGGAGGCATCTAAGGGTGAGCCAATGTGCTTCCCTGCAGACTAAATAAGGGACAGAGACCAGAGACAAATCCAAGCAAAATTTCTCCCAATCTTCCGAGTTACAGGTTTGCATCAGCTTGCCTTAAAAAGCAGCAGAAGATATTTCTCTAGGTATTCCATTTGGTATAGATTCACTCATTTGCATAGGAAGTTTTGCCCACAGAATTTGCAGATGAGGTGGTTGATGCAATTTCTAACACAAACCATATTTGCAGCTATAACTTTGCATCAGACTTTTGTATGTAATTCTAATACAGTTGCAGCCTGGCTTAGACAAATAAAGATGTGATACACAGGATATATCTCAGAATACCACACATTCACAACCGTCTGTGTTGGCTGTATGGCATGGTGTCTGTGGTTATAGCTTCCAGCCAGCCAGGGCTTACTCTTTCCACTTGATCCAAAGTGGTAACAGCCAGCAGTGAACATTTTAAGACTGGCCAACAGATAGAACAATTTCATTGCTGCCCCCTCAAAGTCTCTGTGCCCCTCCAAAAAAGGAGGCTGCATACAACATTCAGGGGAGAAGGTGTGAAATAAGAGAGGCCTTAATTTCTGTCAGCTCACAGAGTAGCTCTAGGTGGCATTTGAACAGTGCCAGAACGTGGGGAACAGGGAAGGCAGCTCTTACTCACTTGTCAGTGATGTCACTGCCAAGAGTTATGAAACTCATTTTATGAATGAAGCCATGCAGCAGGCATCTCTGACCACAGGCATGACTTGCCTAAGGGAGGATCAGGCTATTCTAGCAAACAACATTAAAGCACGAAACGGGGATGCAAACTGCAGCTGAACAGGGGAAAAATACCAGTTTTAAGAACCAGCAGCTTAAGGCCCACAATCACAACAAAATTTTTTATATTGAAGCTGAATTTTATTTTATTTTATTTTAGATTCATAGCCATCAAACAAATTCAGAATTTATCACTAAGACAAAACTCTACATGACCACCTTGCAGTCTTGCCTAGATGAAGAGTGTGGCAAACTGCTCCATGGGCTGTAGTCATGCAAATAGTACTTAGGAGATTGCTTTTCCAGCAGCTGAGAGTATGTCAATAGAGCTTCTCCTCACAGAAAGTAAATCACCTTTCACAGAGAAAATTTTAGCCATTATTTTCTATGTGGATATTTTTCTAAGCCATCATGTTTTCGTTGAGCATCTTGTGCTCTGGCTGAATTCACCAGCCATAGCGAAGAAGGATAACATCACCTTTAAGATTTTAACATTGTTGGGTTTGCATCATGTTCAGAAGAATCACAAAGAAAGACAGAAAATTAATGTGGCAATAAACTCAGCACAATCTGTGCTGGCAGATGTGTCCTAAATTAGGACCAGATCTCATCCTTACTTACATTTGTGTAAATCCACATAAACCCCCCAGAAGTCAAGGGAGCTTGTCTGGATTTAAAGGAAGTGAACAAATGTAACCTCAGTGTAATTACAGTGTTCCTGAAGAAAGTGCAAGAGAAGAGATCAATGTGAATTCCTGTATCTTCAGTTAAGTAACAAGGGCTATTTTCTTGCTCTCTGTTGCCTTGTAGGCAATTCTGTGGTAATTTATAGAAGCCTCTAGAGTCAGTTTGGATTTATTGCTCCATGAGAACAAAACTTGCCTGTAGCCTTGACTTTTCCGGGCCTGTGTGAAGCCCCTAAGTATTTGAGAAAGATAATGCCTGAAGTCACAAAAAGCTGTGAAATGTGTGGAACTTTCCAGTACCTAAAGTCCAACTCTTCTTTGCATTATCTTGTTCAGACATAATGAACAGAGCTGTCCATACCCTGCTGTAGTCCATCTCTCCAGTACACTGCATGGGCTAAAATGGACAGTCCTTGCAAGCCCAGCTCCATGTTGGTTGTGCATATTAAATACCTTAAAGTGTTTAAAATAGAGATTTAAAAGCATAGTGATGACATCTGTCAGTCAAGAGATAATCTAATCCGAGAGGTGAGCACAGAATCCATCTTAAAGAATTTGGAAGATCCTCAATAGTTTTTGCATAGCCATGTTCTAACTCACTTATCTGAAAGTTCTTGTAATAAAATTCCTCCTAACCTTTGCATCATCCACAAGTTCTTTTAATCACATTCGAAGAGGGTACCTCATTTTCTAAAATACAGCAGTTGCTAAAGTTTTTGTTGGGGGCAGTTCAAAACTTTAACTTTCAAACCTCAGTCTCTGAAGAGGCAATGGAGCAATATTCCTTGTATTTTACTCTTTCGCTTCCAAGATATTATTAGCTTGTAAGTTCCTGCAGATATCCTGGTGGGTGTATGCCTTAAGGAATTTGGTGAAAGAGGAGTAATGCCTTTGTGAATTAATTTTCTAAAAAGTATCCATGAATATGGAAGGGAAAGCAGAGATATTTTTAAAAAGTGCATAAAACAGGCAATCAAGGATTGGGAGAGTGGTGGAAAACAGGAACAGCTAAAAGTGGTGAAGGACAGAGTTGCAGCATTATGATATTGTGAATGAGCCCAAGGTGTTCTGTCAAACAGTGGAAAAGTTTTCTCTTCTGTCCAGTCAGCATTCTTCAGGCATGGCTCCCTGATGGGAGCTCCAGCCACCTCTGCTGCTCAGTCTCCTGTACCAGCTGTCCTGAAGAGGTCAATGGCAAGGGAAGCAGTTCTTGTGCTGCTCTTGGGGTGAGAACATTTGACCATTTGAGAGTGACACTGAAGCCAACAGGTTTATTCAGAGGTTATCAGTCAGCTACTACAGACTTCAGAAGGGCTTGTCCTGGTGGCTGGTGTTGGTAATAGTGTCACAAGGCAGTGTCTGCAAGCCTGAGCAGCAGAGCTTTTTCTGTAATGGTGAATAACTCTCAGACACAATTGCACTGTAGTTATATCATGAGGCTGCAGGAATTATTTTCAGAGTATTTTTTCCTCCTTTCCTAATGAAGTCCCTTTGTGTGTACTCATTATGATGGTGCAGAAGAGCTTTGCAAACCACTCTATTCCAAAGGGACTGGTGTGATGGAAATAACTCCATCCTCCATTCCCTCAGCACAGGAACACTTGTGTGCTGAGTGTGGAGGTCCCAGCTGTGTATGAGTTGGAGCATCCTGACTCACTGATCTCCTTACCTTAGAGATCTTTCATGTGTCCATATGGAAACAGGCTCAGGAAAATGAGAACTTCAAATCTATCATCTGGTTACAATTAATTTTATGCAAACCTGAAAGGGCAAGCAGTGGAAACATCAGGATGGGGAAAAATAACTTTCTGCTTAAGAAATCAGGGCCACATCATTATTTAATATAAATTGGCCTGGCTCCATTGAGGTACATTTCTTACAGACACAAGAACTGGTGCTTCTTGCATTCCCCTCAGAAATCACGTATAAGATCTTATCACTGCAGTAAACTCCAAACAACCACAGACCATCTAAAACTGATATTAGGTGGTGGTTGTTGTGTATGAAAATAGAGAACACTGCTTTTTGTTTGGTTGGTTGTTGCTGTTTTTGTTGGGGTTTTTTTGTTTTGTTTTGGTCTTTTTTTTTTGCAGAGCAAAGTGTGTTAATGGAAACAATAAGAAAAATTGCTGCCTGGGAGAAACAGTGATAAATTGCCATATAAACAATCTTCTGATATCAAGTTGCTGAAGTACAACTGTACTCAAAATACAAAGACTGAGGACTACACGAGGAAGATAAATAACTGATTTTCTGGCTCATATTTTTCATTTAATCTGCCCAGCAAAGCCAAACACCAAAAACCAGAACACCGAAAGCACTGGAGACAAATAAACTGGAGACACTGTGGCCTTATGTGTTAGAATAAGAAACTTCCCTAACAGGACAGAAAGTGTGCTTCTCGACACAGTTGAGGTTTGTTAACAGGCAAAAATTTGTGCCCATACCCCAAAATTTGTGCCTCAATGAGCATGTAAAAATATCTATTAATCTCTGAGAAACTGATGACACTATTGCTAAAATTAAATTAATTTAATACCTTAAAAATGTATGCATGGTGTAAGCTCCATATGTGCTCACTGGATGTTCTGATCCTTTCACTTTTGTTTATTTAGCAATTATGTCAGTAGCTTATGTAGAAAAATAACATAAAGAAAAATTAACTAGCCAAGCTGCAAACACTATCTCTTTCTGCCTGGTAATAAGAGCTAATTCTAGCAGTAGTTACTAATTTTCACTCAACTTACTGATTTCTTATAGGGATTTTCCTTTCTGTTTTTCTGTAAATACTGCCTCCATCACCTGCTGGATTCAAAGAAAGGTAGGCAGCATCATATGGCTTTTCAGATTATTAAAGCCTTCAAGCAAGCTTGAGAAAATTAACAATAAAAGATAACATCTTTTTTTGCAAAACCTGTGTTCTTCTTAAGCAAGTTAAAAAATAGAATTAGTAGTTGAAATGTCAAATTTAAAACAAGATCCCTAAATTTTAGGATTAATGATGTCACTCTTCGTGAAAATTTGCCAAAACCAGAAGAACACAACAGGAACAAATTGTAATGTACATTTACAATTCACAAATTTCAGTGTTTCCTGCTGAAATTGAACTGCTGGAATGATGTGTAATAACTTTGTACCAGTATAGTAATGAGAGAGAGAGGAAACTGAAAATATTATGCTGAAAAGGATTTTAAAAGTAGAAGAGGAAATTCTTGTCGAAAAGGTAGGGAGTTATGTGTGTGAGAATGTGCCTATCAAAGAAGACATATGTAGAATCTGGTAAAAAATTATTGGAAATTGCCATACAACTATGATCTCCAAAAAATAATCTCAGCCCACCTAAACAAATTTGATCAGTTGTCACTGAAAATAATCTTTTGTGAACTGTTTAGTAATATAAGCTTCAGCCACACACATAGATAGATAGATAGATAGATAGATAGATAGATAGATAGATAGATAGATAGATAGATATACACACTTTATAAAATTGACTTTTGTTTACGGCTCTCTTCTGAAAAGCCACTAAGGGATGAAGTGTCAAACAAGTCCCTCTACAATTATCTTAATAAGATACTTCAAAAACTGCTAGGATTGAGTTCTGAACAAGCAGCTGCTGCTTGAAATCCACACTAATATAAAAACACCTAAACTTGTTTTATGCAGTTATTCATCTGTTAAGATTAGGTAAGGTTGATCCTTGATTTTCCTGTGGCAATTGACAGTTCTGTTTATTGGAAGATGCACTGGAGAAGTCTTTTATCAGGCGTTCTAAAATCAAGCCAGTATCAAACTTGGTGTCCTTATGGGTCGTATGAAGCAAGGGTAACTCCAAGAAATCATCATCTTTTAGTGAAAAAATATGCTGTGACTACAGAGACACAGGACAATCCCACCTTTTACAGGTAGTAAGAGTGCTTTACCTGGTAAATTCCATTGGAAAAATTACTCAGACTGCAGTTTAGTCCTAAAGTAATTACTGTAACTTGCATGAGTGTGGAGGATGCACAAAGTCTAGTGCTTGGAACAGGAGACCAGACAGTTCCTCATCGTGCTTGTTATGTGAACCTGAGGAGTTGCATTTACAACCTGTACAATTTAGGTATCCCTGCCAAGTGAGGGTAAGGCTGTTTATGTACAGATAAACAAAAGTACTGATTTACTGTAGAAAAGCTGTGCTGAGTGTACTGCCTTACCTGTCTCTTGTTTTCCCCCATTCTTACAGCACATGAGGAAATCTTCCAGAAAGTAACAAAAATTACATTGCTAATTTGAGTGATTAATGCTTTTATACATGCATATACACACACACGCATACAAACAGGAATTCTTACAAAATCTAGTTCTCATAATTGTTATCATCTCAAATCACATGTAATCTTCCAAAGTTCAGTATAAGGCTATTGTAAAATGTGATGCAGAAATGTTACGAAGGAAAAGAACAAATTTCAAAAAGAACAAAGCCTAAGTACCACCGCAGGAAGGAAAGGAAGTAAAGGGTCATACTCTGCTTTTCTGTTGAGACAGAATAGAAATGGAAACAAATCAAGATAAAGAGGGGGCAGCATATGGCACTTGGCAGAGGCTCTTGTTCCTGCCCAGGTGGACTCAGAAGCCAAGGAGATGGCTACTTCAGCAGAGGGCACCAGAGCAGCAAGGATGAGGTGTGGTGCTGGCTCTGCCTTGCTCAGCCTAGTGGCTCAGCACAGACTTGCTATGCTATGAATTCTTGTACTTTATATTGCTTCAACATTTTTGTCACACTGTAAGAGAGGTGCTGAGTAGCACTGGAAGCTCTGGAATGGAAGCAAAGCAGGCAATGACATGTGAGCAAAAAGGCAGTAAGGAGCACCATGAGAATCTGGGGCACATGCACTTGAGTCAGCATTCTGCATCCCACATCACCAGAAAGACAGGAGGATGATGAGACAGGACTGTTAAGTAAGCAAAACTTCTAATGAGAAACCATCAAAGTAAAGTTTCTTATCTTCCTTATAATGTTTTTCTTTTTTCACATCAGGTGCAGCCGGAGGATATATTTACGTAGATCTTTTGCATTCCAAGTAGCCTGAAAACAAAAACATGAATAACTGCACTGATATTCTGCAAATTCATTATATGCAGCATCAAAGGACTGCAAAAAGTTTTTAAACGATCTGATGTTTGGTGGGTTACATAGTATTATTTGTGGAAATTGAATGTTTGGGAGAGAAGCATTCATGGAGCAGCATTGATTTTACACATATTCATGTTCCCTTAGATCCTTTAGGCATTTCTTGCACA
Organism: Toxostoma redivivum; assembly: GCA_013397375.1. Classification (NCBI taxonomy): domain Eukaryota; kingdom Metazoa; phylum Chordata; class Aves; order Passeriformes; family Mimidae; genus Toxostoma; species Toxostoma redivivum. The sequence goes on from VXBI01006517.1 coordinate 357,443, forward strand.
AAGAAAATCTAAACCTTGCAGGTAATGGTGGAGATACTGAGCATGTCCTTCCACGATGGAAGGCTCTATTTAGCTGTCATCACTTTATTATTTCAAAATAAGCATATATAACTAGCTCTAATAGTTGCATCTGTGTCCTATGGGCTTGGATGATATTCAACATGCTCTTTAATGAATACTGGACTTTTTTGCAATTCTTATGTTGGATCGATACAGTCTTCTGCTTTTGTCAGTGGAATTTTATAAAAGGAAATTCGATTTTATTAATATGATGACCAAACACATACAAGTACTAAAGTTTTTATTTTTTGCTATCTGACATTTACATGAAAGAATCTTGGTAGTGGGAAATAAGAATTTTTTATACATGATTGCAGCCACCTGGAAAATATTTCAGTCTGATATCACAGGTTTCAAAATAGAATTTTTACATTACTATCAGTTTTACAGGTCATGTTGATAACTAAAATATCAAACTGAAACACTGCCAACACATTTGAAAAAATATATATCTCTAATAATGGCTATTCTGGTACCTTGGTTCTTCATCAGTTTTATATGGAAAGTGGGATATAAAAATTGAATGGTGAGATAATGCCATTTGACATTTACAATGGTATTTTACCTATTTCTCTAAGTCATACAAGCTAGAAGGGGGAGTCAGTTTTAATGTGTAAACTGAAGAACATTGTTAGCGTGGCCACAAATGTCAAATCCTAGCATCACGCCTACACATTATCCCCTCTTGGATGGAAAAAGAAAATAAAAAAGGAATTGAAAATTGAGACTATATGTGGTAGAATCAAAACTAATTTTTGTGGGTTTTTAAGAACATAAAGAAAGAGCAATGTGAACAAGTGGAGATAAATCATAGTAGATTTAATGATAAACTGAAATTAGATCTAAAAACAGTAATCATAAAGGCAGTTATTGTTTTCTGTTTCAAATGCTGAAGTGGTGTGTCATGCAGGAAGAACTGCTGTGTAACTGGGGGAAGCAGTTATTAAAAACTATCTGATCCCACTACTATCTAGTAGGATCAGTTCCCAAGGAGAAAAGAAGTTCATCTACCAATTTGTGAACTTTTTAAAAACAGAATTAAAAAAAAAAGCATTTTAAAAGTGACTCTGATGGACGTCTAAAGCGAGGTTTGAGAGTTTAAGTATTCATATTTGCTGTGTTAGGTCATAAGACCTATAGGTCATTTCAGATCCCACTTCTTTAAATTTCACCAATGCAGTACTGTGGTAACCTATGCTGTAATATTGAAAATCGGTCTTAGTGTGTTAGTACTGGTAATGGAATTAAATTCGTAGGGAAAACACAAGCTACCTGAACACTAAAACTTATCCACAATACAGGAACTGTATACAGGAACCCAATGTAGAAAGTGGAAGAAGTGTCCATTGGGAAAAGTAGGAAGTAGAAGGACATGCTCAGGACATCCTCATCCTGACCATTTCCAGCTTCTGTGAGTTTAAACCAAGGTTGCAAAGAACATCTCCATTTCAACTCCTCGTACCATCTTCTGCTTCTGATCAGGACACTGACAGCTCCAACAGTGTCCACATTTCTAGTGTAACATTTAGGAGAGGGCTCTGCAAAAGATGGCACTTGCTGATGGAAAATTTTCTGTGGTATAGAAGCCCAGAATGGTTTGGGTTGAAAGGACTGTAAAGCTCATCCAGCCCACCTACTGCCATGGGCAGGGACACCTGCTAGATCAGGTTGCTCCAAACCCTGTCCAACCTGGCCTGAAACACTTCCAACTTACACTTCTTTTGCAACTCATACTAAGGCTTTTGCAAAGTTAAAGGTGAACTTTGTAGATATCTTAATCTTCTGTGTTTATACAATCATTTGTGACTATGGCAAGAAAACCCTGCCTCAGAAATTAATAGCTGTTACTAATATTATTTTACTTAACCACTGATCCTTGATAAGCATTAAACTTGTTTTGGTGGAAAAGTCTAAATAATAGTAATTATTTCGTTAATAAAATTGATAGAAATAATACTTTTATTTGCTACCACCACATTTCTTGTAAAGGAAATGCTATTTCATATTTATGTAAATGAAATGTCATTTTTTCTAAAACAAAAATTATTTTTCCAAACCTGAAAAGGTCTCAGAGAGTTGGCTGGGTATACTAACTTAAGTTTGTCTACATGGTGTTAGGAATCTTCATCAGTATTATTACAATGTTAAATAACTTAAAGTTATATTAATAGTGATTATTGCATTTTAATGTCTTCTCAGGATGTATATAAATTCTGTTGTTGCAAGCAAGGTTTTGGGATGTTTGTGCCTTCGTTATATTTGCTACAGCAGATGGAAAAGGTTCCTCCCTGAACTTAATTTTGGAGTTCACACAGGATTTCATATGATTATGAAATCAGATCTGTTACTGTGCCAAGGGAAGGAAGAGGATGTAGTAATAACAAGCGACGTGTAGAGCATGACTGTGCAGAAGAAGGGGATGACAGAGGAGCTGAGGTGGCAGCTGGAGAGTTTCTGTAGGCAAAGAAGGCAAGGCATAAGTTAAACTGACAGAACAGAAGAGAACATTTCATGTTTGGGAAACAAATAAAGGGTTTAGTAAAGTATTTGGTCCCAACTGTTACAGTACACTTTAACCATAGAGGGGCAAGTGAGCTGTCTGTGGATTACAAATCCTGAGGTTCAGAATATTCCCCAAAACAGGATTGAAACCAAACAAAGGTAAACGTTGATATGAAAAAATTGGGGTTTTTTACACTAAAAGAAGCAAAGAGAAAGAAAGATAAAAAAGGAAAGAAAGAAATAGGAAAAGTTGGGGGGAGAGTGGGGATGGGAGAATGACAGAGACAGATTAAGTAGAAAACATCATCACTCTGTGGGTCCCAATGTCTCACTGCTTCCCTCCATCTGGTCTGCTCTGTGGTGAGAGTCCCCGGCCAAAAGTCTAGAATCCAATGGATAAACATATATTTGGGCAGGTGGGAATGCCCAGGTGCCTCCCCTGGGGAGGGCAAGTTTGACTCTGCCTCTTGCAAGGCTCTGGGTCAGTTGCATCATTTGGCATCATGCTGCAGTGCTCTGGTGCAGGATCTGGCAGCTGATAAACCTGGGGCTAAGGCTCCACCCCAAAGGTGCTGGGCTTGATCCTCCTGTGGAAATATTCTTCTTTACCAGCCCAGACCTAAGAATTTAATCTCAGATCAACTTGCAGTCCAGGGCCTCAGTCAGGAGCCCCATTCAGGGTACAGTGGTTCATTCTTCTCTGCAGCTTTTGTAATACAGTCTTGCTATAACAGGCAAAAGTCCTTCATAAAAATGTTTAAGCTATAACCCATAACATTTCACTAACTGGAATAATAGGTGAGTTTTGTTATATCTTTGATCCCCCTGAGGGTATATGAGGCTATCCCCTGAGGCTATAATTATATATATTATTATATATAATCAGTCTATTATGTGTTAGAATTTTTACTGAATGACACTTTCCCATGGTAGCCACTGACATTCCCCCTTCCCCTGGGTAAGTCTATACCATTGTAATAAGGCCTTTCGGATTCATGGGGTGGGGAATATCCTGATTTAGTTGTTTGAATGGTTCCTAGCCTCAGCAGGAATTCTGAATTTAATGTTATACCCTGTTCTTATAATATTGCTGTCATTGTTAGTATATTTATATATGTACATGTATATTTACATTTATATATTTATATTTATATAATGGTGTGGTACCTAATACAACAAACAAGCATACTAACCATTCCAGACATACATAAATTGAAATAATAATGACAATTTTTCTTTCCTGAACCTATACCTAATTCAATATTATGCTCTGCTTTATATTGATAACTAAATTCTAACTGATTTTTATAATTATTTTGTACATAAAAGTATAATGTATGATTGTANCATATATTTGGGCAGGTGGGAATGCCCAGGTGCCTCCCCTGGGGAGGGCAAGTTTGACTCTGCCTCTTGCAAGGCTCTGGGTCAGTTGCATCATTTGGCATCATGCTGCAGTGCTCTGCTGCAGGATCTGGCAGCTGATAAACCTGGGGCTAAGGCTCCACCCCAAAGGTGCTGGGCTTGATCCTCCTGTGGAAATATTCTTCTTTACCAGCCCAGACCTAAGAATTTAATCTCAGATCAACTTGCAGTCCAGGGCCTCAGTCAGGAGCCCCATTCAGGGTACAGTGGTTCATTCTTCTCTGCAGCTTTTGTAATACAGTCTTGCTATAACAGGCAAAAGTCCTTCATAAAAATGTTTAAGCTATAACCCATAACATTTCACTAACTGGAATAATAGGTGAGTTTTGTTATATCTTTGATCCCCCTGAGGGTATATGAGGCTATCCCCTGAGGCTATAATTATATATATTATTATATATAATCAGTCTATTATGTGTTAGAATTTTTACTGAATGACACTTTCCCATGGTAGCCACTGACATTCCCCCTTCCCCTGGGTAAGTCTATACCATTGTAATAAGGCCTTTCGGATTCATGGGGTGGGGAATATCCTGATTTAGTTGTTTGAATGGTTCCTAGCCTCAGCAGGAATTCTGAATTTAATGTTATACCCTGTTCTTATAATATTGCTGTCATTGTTAGTATATTTATATATGTACATGTATATTTACATTTATATATTTATATTTATATAATGGTGTGGTACCTAATACAACAAACAAGCATACTAACCATTCCAGACATACATAAATTGAAATAATAATGACAATTTTTCTTTCCTGAACCTATACCTAATTCAATATTATGCTCTGCTTTATATTGATAACTAAATTCTAACTGATTTTTATAATTATTTTGTACATAAAAGTATAATGTATGATTGTAATATAGCTAATACTTCTACAAATCTAGAAATTAATATAAAATAGTAAAACCTAGGAGACTGCTGTATCTGAACATATTTAAGGATAACATACAACTGTGTAGTGGATGCTTTAATAGCATGGAGGCACAAAGTACCTGCTTTACCACTTCATGAGGTAAAGATGACTGACTGCTGTCCTGGGTTGGAGTGTAGCAGGATGCTCTGCCCTGGAATATGTTAAAAAAACTCCAACAATGCCCTGTTTGCAAGGCTGTCAGTGGTAGACATGAAAGGGCAATCGTGCTGGTTTTTGGTGTTGAATTATGCTGAAACCTGTCTGGCACACCAACCTCAAATCAACCTCCTGATAGCAAGGCAAAGATTTGGCAGATAAGCTGCTAAACTGACTTGGAGGCACATGCCTGCTGGGTCAACCCCTTTACACTCTCAAACACCTATCCATTTTCCATAGGGTAGGTTCTTCAAATATCTTCCTTATTTGAGGATGACTGCCTTTGGCTTTGGGGACAGCCACCAAGGATATACCTTGAGGTTAAGAGAAAGAGATTTGCCCACAGGTCATTGGAATGGGTGAATTACATCAATCTCTAATAGTTGTTTCTCTTTGCTAGCTTTCATTTAATTGCTTTAATATTACTTTGATATAGCGCACTATCTTATATTATACCACAATAGTATTTTTAGCTTTTATACAGCATAGTATATTATCTTGAGTTCTTTTCATCTAATTTTTATTGTCTAATATTTAGCATAATAATTAAATTTTATATAAATACATCTGACTTGATATCATTAAACCGTGTGGAACAAAATTCTAAAACTTAAACCATTTACAAATTCTGGGGCTAGGACTGGATCCTGGTCTTCTTTTTCTGAGAAGGAGTTTAGAAAGCAAGGGGGTCTTTTTCTTCACCTTGTGACTCAACAGAAGGGCTTTTTGAACAAGTTTTGTTTGAAGCTCCCTCTCCACCCGTGACAATGTATGCAAGGGTCATGGGGGCAGTATGGGCTGTTGGGACTGTGAGGGGGGTGAGTTCTGTGAGGGCTATGGAGGAGTCTAGGAAATGGAAAAATAGAAACTTCCACAGATACTGAAGGGTTTAATTTGCAGCTTTGGAAGAGGATTGGATTGATGTAAAAATAAAAGTACACAGACATTAAGCAGAAAAATTATAAACTTATGTTTCTATAGTTGTAGGTAAGAATATGCCTTAAGAAAATAAGAAACTTTATTGGGTAAGATGGTGAAGGGTTTTATAGTGTAGTAATGTAATTGTGTAGAATAAGCTAAAAGTTTATATTTTATAATAGAAGCATATGTTTGTACATGTAATCGTAGCCCATTGGATAAAAGCATAAACAGTGTAGCAGAATTAGGTAAATGTGATAGGCTAGAAAAACAAAGTAAACTTTGTGGCAACTTTCCATTGGATTAGAATGCTATATATTGCCCTGTAACAAAGAAACTTGTGACTACTTTGAGCTATGGCCATATTCTTGTTCCTCTAGAATCACGTGGCCTTTGAGGCTGGTGTTTATCTGAGTAATAAATTGTTTTTAGCTCAACTGTGTCCCATCCCTTCATTAAGGGGTCGATAGAGGAGTCTGTGAGTACCATGGGGGCTCTTGGGTCTTGGAAGGTGATGAGTGCCCCAGCCAAGCCCTGTGTTCCTTGGGAAGGGAAGGTGTTGGGGGTTGAATA
>VXBI01006519.1:0-13476 GCA_013397375.1 Toxostoma redivivum
ATTTTACCAGGAAAGTGAACCTTATGTTTCAAAATACTAGAACAGCTCATTCTTAAAAACTGCACCTCTTAACTAAATGGCCCACAAAAAGCAGTTGTGGGAAGACTGCAAACTATGGGAGGGACTTCAAGTTGCAAGCAGGTTCCAGGCAGTTTGTTAGCCATGAAAATTAAAACCACCTTGAAAAAGTTCACAGAAAACTGTTTCCCATAGGAAAGACCCCATGGCATAGAAAAAGAGACTCTCATCCTTAAGCAAACTGAAAAAAGATCTTAAGAAGTGGCAAACTAACTAAAATTCCCATATTTTGTCTCCCTGTGCTGTCGGTGGGAAAGAAAGAAGGGCTGGGATGGGGGGGGTAAGGTGTTCTAAAGGTTTATTTTTGGTTCTCATTATCCTCTTCTAATTTTGTTAATAAATTTTTCTTTATACCTTTTAAAATTTTGAGCATGTTTTGCCCTTAAAGTGTTTTCTCTTAATCCTTATCTCACCCCATGAGTTTTCTTTCCCCCTCCTCTGCTTAACTATAGCAGAGGAAAATCAGTAAATTATTTTCATGGGTGTGCTGGCATTTGGCCAGCATCAACCCATCACATTAACCTTGCTATCACTGACACAAAAGAACTTTCTATGCTGTTCTGTGGTGAGTTGACCATGGCTAGCAGCTAAGCTCCCACCCAATCACATGCTCACTTCCCCTCAGCAGGATAGGGAAGAAAATAATAAAATCACAGAATCATTTAGGTTGGAAAAGAGCTCTAAGATCAAGTCCAACCAGCAACCTAACACTGCCAAGTCCACCATTAAACCACATCCTTAAGTGACACATCTACAGGCCTTTAAATACCTCTAGGGATGGTGACTCTACCACTTCCCTGGGCAGCCTGTTNCCTGTAGCGCTGCCTGGGGTTGTTGTGACCCAAGTGTGGGACCTGGCACTTTACCTTATTGAACCTCATGTAATTTGCCTCAGCCCATCTTTCTAGCCTGTCCAGATCCCTCTGCAGAGCTTTCCTATCCTCAAGCAGATCAACAGTTCCACCCAACTCTGTTCCATCTTGTTCAATGTACAGAAGGGCAAAAGCAAGAAAAACTCATGAGCTGACATACAATTTAATAGGTAAAAGCTGTGCATGCAAGGAAAGCAAAATAAATTAACTACTTCCCATTAAAGCAAAAATCAAAGGGTTAAGAGCTTAGTTGAGGGATAGAAGCTATACATATAATGATTAGAGTAGAAGCAATGTAGAAAGTGGCTGAGCCAGTAGAGCTAAGACAATAAATCACTTGCTTGGCTTTGTTGTGTCAAGACAGGCTGTTGGGATATTGTTAAAGTGAAGAAACCGTAACTACACCTGGGCCCCAAAACCAGCCAGAACTAGGTTGGGAGCTTGAACTATGGCCAAGGGGCCCGAGAGCCTAGCAACAAGACAAAGGTGAAAGGTTGAAGGCGAGGAAGACGCCCTGACTTCATCATTAGAAGACCACTGACCCATTTCAAACACCCACCAATCTCCATTTGAAGGAAGGAACTGTGCAAGCGTAAAAGGACTTTGAGCTAATTTTAATACAAAGTAGAGCTAGGCGGTGTTAGGTAATGCATATGTATAGGCATGTTGGGTAATTATATGAATATGTAAGACTTTTGTGGATAAAAGAAGGCAAGAGCCCTGTGTACCTCGCATATCCCTGTGGGAGATTTCTCCCAGGTGTGCCCAGTGTCTTAATAAACATACCACTTTCTAACTTTAACTGGTTAGAGAGTTTTTGTTTCTGCATCACCATTGGCAGTCAGGCGTTCAGCCATCTGCAGTAAAGCAGGGCTCCATCATACATAATGTTTACTTGGGAAAACAAATTCAGTAACTCCAAAATGTCTCCTTCATCCTTCTTTCTCTGCAGTTTTATTGCAAAGCAGAACATCATATCACATAGAATATCCATTTTGTCAGTTGGGGTCAGCCATCCCAGCTATTTCCTCTCCCAACTTCTTACCCATGTCCAGCCTACTTACTAGGGGGTAGAGCAGAAGGGGGAGATAAAATACAACCCTCAACACTGTGCAAGCACTGTTCAGCCAAAACATGGGTGTGTTATCAACACTGTTTTAGTCACAAATCTAAAAGATAACACCATTCAGTCTGCTATGAAGAAAATAATCTCCATCTCTTTTTCTATACCATTTGCATAATATGCTTGGGTTGTACACTATCCAGTACATCTTCATTAACCACCATCCCTCCTTCCCATCCTTTAGCATGCATTCAAATATCATTCCCTTAGTTTATAGCCCCCCTTCCCCCCAAAGTGTCCATAAAGTGTCCATTCAGTTCACTTAGTCTGTAACCTGGGCTCTGTTATGGTAGTCACTTGGAACAGGAGTAGTGCATTGTGTGGAGTCATTTGGCACCAAAGGCAGCTCACATTGTGTCACTGCTGCACTTGCACTGCTTTTTGCAAAGCTCATACACCACTAGTTCAGGTGGTCCCTTTTACAGCAGTACTTCTAGCATGCAACTCAAATCATGGGTTACAACAGTTTAATCACATATCCATTACAATCTCCACCCCTGGTCCTTTTGGATCAGGCTATAGAATTTTACATCACAATGAACTCCATGCCTTGCCCGCACTCCAGCATGGATGCTCCATGGGCTGCAGTCCCTTTGGAGGCATACCTGTTCTACTATATACTTATCCACAGATCAGCCACTTCAACTCCAGCTCATCTTGGAGTTCCTCCATGTCCAGTATGGCAGCACTAAACTATGGCATGATTTCATTCAGGCCATGATAGTCCACTGTTAGTCCCCACCCTCTACCAGACTTTTTCAGGCCATATGGAACTATTCAAGAGTGATTATTACTGCTTACTCCTTGGCTCTCCAATTGATGAATCAGCTTTAGCCAGGGTCATCAGCCACTCTTGTTAACTCAATAGCCTTCTATTCACCCCCCAGGTGCCACCCCCTTCTTCTTCCAGGGTCTTTTTCAGATGACAGATGGAAAGAAATTCCCTGAAAAACCTAACCCACAACACAGCCCTAAAGAATTTAGTCTTAGTACTGATTAGTATAAGATAAACCAATAAAACACAATTTTTATGGTGAGAGGTAAACCACAAACAGGAATTTTCAAGTACAAATTTGAACAGAAGAGTGCAAACTTACGGAGGTAGTATCTCTGCAGCCATGAATATTTTCTCCACCAATTCCGAAAGTATACTGAGTAGGTGTGCCAAATTAGTGTTTACATCTTCATTTTTTTCTAACTTCGAAGGATTTAACTAAAACCAAAATGGAAAAAGACATAAGTTTTGTATCTTGAATAGAACTACATATATAATTTGATAATATTACACACTGAATACTATTTCAAAATAAATTAAATATTCTACTGCTGTACAAATCTCATAAAGAACTTACAAATCTGTTTCAAGGGCTAGCCAGAAAACTAATGTTAAAAAGCAAAGTTTTTAAGTTCTAGTGCACTATGCTTTTAACAGCACATTTAACACTATCTGCAAGTACCCACCTTTTTCTAACTGTATATTTTCATCTTTCAATCAAATATTCTGAGGACACAGCCCTCCCCTTTCCATAATTAATTTCAAGTGAAACAGAAGTTAGGAGACGTGTTTTAGAAATAAAGATAGCATCTAACACAAGCAGTTAATGTAAGGGAGTTGAAAAATTAAACTTAGTTCAGACATTGACTTCTAGCATATCTGGAGCTTAAAACAAGTTATTTAAGGTAGGCCATTCAGTAACTGCTACAACAGAACATACAACTGCTAAAGAATAGATACATAATTTAAAGAAATTTGAGTTTAAAAGCTTATTTAAAAGTGATGCTATGAACATTGTTCAAGCTCACATTTAGGAAAAAACCTCATAGTCAGTTCAGTTCCAGTACTGAAATTATTTCTGAAGGATTAATAAATGCTTCTAAAGCAAATAACCAGTAGATCAAAATTTCAACAAATCAAAATTTTAAAAAAACATGTTTCAAGTTATCACCTCACAGGACTGCTTGCTCTCCATTATCTTTAATATACTGTCTTTTAGTGCGTGATGAACAAAACGTGTTGCTGTGGCTTTCATATATTGCTCCATAAGTGTACTTGCTAAAGTGGTGGCACGAAACAAAGTAGTAGCTTCATCTGAAAAAAATAAAGTGTAAAATTGGGAAAAAGAGACAACAAAAAGCATAGGGGAAAAATAAGCTGTGTTCACAGTTTGGTATATGATGCAAGAGGAGACAGAAATGAAGACATGGGAATCATTCCCTCCCCAGAGTTTCAGCTAATATTAGTGTAATTAGTACAGTACCTTCCATGCTTATTTCCCTGTCATTTAGTGTTCGTAACAACACTGACTCAAGCTTTTCATGAAGAAATATCTTCAATAAAATGCCAGCCAACAGTGTTCTATCCTGGCCACAAACATGTGATAAGGCATAGACTACATGCATCTCTTTCTGGAGTATGAGCTAAAAGAAAACCAAAACAATGTTCAGAAATTTGTGCTAAAATAACAGTTGACACAAATACAACTTATCAACCTATGTAAGTGTTATTGAAATTTCTCTCAAACAACAGAGAAAGTGGATTTTGACAGAAAAAAATGAGGAAACAAACTTAATACCTCTTTAAACTCAATGTACTCCTCTTCTGGCATGATCTTCTCCATAGAATATCGTGCTCGAACACGCAAAGATCCTGGCTCAATACCTTTCAGGGGTATATGGGAACTGAGTTGAAACCACTCATCTGTTGCATGTCCTTTCTGTAATCGGCTTAATTGGCAACGCATAAACACTTTAAGAAAAAAGCATTGTTAAATAGGTTATCTCCAGCAAAACAGTGCTAGCATTGAATAAAAAAAGATCTTTTTTTTCAGCACGTCACCTTGCTTCAGCAAAAGAGTATTAATAAAAATGATCGAAACTTGTGTCATCAAATATATGGACAGATTACCTCTTAGATGGTTTAACAGGTTCCTGAAAACTGAAGTTGAAATATAAAGCATGCTGTAAATAATGTATACCCAGAGATATTTAAAAAGTTTTCTTTTTAATCCCCAAACAGGGGAAAAAGCCCCTCTGTTCCCTCACTACCTATCAAACTTAGGCAGCAATCAGAAAATTAAAACAGGTAAAATGATTAGAATTCACTGTCCTCTTTTGAAGCCCTGGGCTCATACCTCTATCAGGTCTGCTCTTGAACCTCTTTGTTGCCATTTTTAGTCTTTATTTTAGCCTTTATTTTTAGCTTTACTACATCTTTCCCAAATGTTGTCTTTAATACTTTGAAACTCCCAAGTTTAAGGCTGTAACATTTTATGCAAAACATAAAAAGTCCTTCCCAGGCAGGTTATTGCCCAAACAATGGCAAGTCAACCACATATGACAAAAACATTAATTCACTTTTTTTGGTGGTGTTGGTACCTTAAAATTACTAAGTAATGACCTGCACCAGCCTATTCAACCGTAATTGAAAGTCTGATCTGACAGTCAACTAGTAAGCTGCAGTAGTCAGACCACTGACCATTCTAAATTAAGCATGTGCACTCCTGAAAAGACTGTCTGGAACTTCTAAGCAAACACTCTTTTTTTGCATCTCTTTATGAAATCTACTTTTAATCAAGTCACTCACATTTAAACAAAACAACTCCCCAAACAAAAAAAAAACAATAATCCCCCCAAAAATCAAAACAATCAAAAACACTATCACACACTTCTTTTTCACTTTTCTGCAAAACCTTGAAACAGTTCTAGCAGACTTTCCACTGTTCCAGTTCTGCAGTATGTTGGGTCATCATTTGCATAATCAGATAATGGAACAGAATGACATATTTCTAATATAGATTTAATATTTCATATTCTTTGGAGTTGATGAATTGCTAAGGTAGCACATTTAAGTCAGGTAGTGGATAAACCAATTCATCATCATCTGCTACTTATCACAAGTGCAGACTGGACTGTCTTTACACCAGATAATCGACTTTCCCAAAATACTTCTTCTGAGCAAAGCTCTCACGTCCTCAACTGAGCAACGTGCTTTCTTCTTGTTTTGCTTGTGCATACAAGGCATGTATCTCATTGACAGGAACAGTGAGATACAGGATTCAGAATAACCTGATTGAAAGGAATGAGGGACTTGTCTTTACAAATTGCGGATCTGCTAGTAGATAAAACTAGATACGGAGAGATAAAAGAAACAATGGGAAGAATTCCACTGATTGATAAATTGAGTGAGAGAGATTTGTCTTTCCAACCAAACTGTAGGTCTTCTGATAAATAAAATTGGATACTGAGAGATGAAAGAGACAATGGGAAGAACCATAAATTCTATAGGAATTCCACTGATTGACACAAGGAAAAGAAAAAAAAAGGGAGAAGTATACATTAGAAGGGGGTCTTAGGTATTAGGCATTTTGGGAAGTCTGTACCTCTCAAGTACCTCAGTCAATGGAGAGAGGGAAATGCAGCTGGGAAATTAGGATAAAAAGGAGGCTGCGTCCTCTAAAAATTTGAGAGACCCCATGGGAAATGCCCATGACTTCTCCCTTTATTCAAATAAAGTTACAGGACTTCTCTGTCTCCTTTTTGGACATAACCTCTGGTGTTTGTGGATTCATTTTCCTGACACTGATGATTTAATTTTTCCCATGGTTATACAGTAGCACTTCCTAGTGATAATATAAATGTTATAATCTTATTTTGATCTTAAAAGATTGAAACAGAAACATCAACATATGGACTGCAGAATACTTGTTATAATTTATATTCAAAAACTTTAAGGAACACTTTCTGCTACTTAGAAAAGTATATTGAACTATTAGGCTATGATCAATAAGAGACTGCCATTAGTTAAGAATTTAAGAATGTTTAAACTTTGAAGTCTAGCACATTATGATAGAATAACAAATATACAGAAAACCCCCCAAAAGTTGATCCATTCTTTGCAAGCACAGTCAAAAACTGTATACAACAACCTTGAACCAAGAATGTTTTATGTGATGAACATTAGCAAAAAGAAGAGGTAAAACTGATGTTTCTTAATGTTTTTTTTGCAAATTAAGCTTAGGGATTAATATTTAGTAACAAGTATATATTTTGATGATTAATAATTATAATCTGGAAATCAAAGTGATTAAAACTTATGGATTTTTTAGAATGGAAATGAACTTAAGTTTACAGTGAAGCCTTTGTGAAGCCATGGTGAACCCAACCAGAACCAAACAAACCCCCTAAAACCACTTACTGATTCAGAATAAAACCTTATCTAAATGTTGACAAAGAATAAATTGCTCAATAATGGACATATTAAATGCTGGCTTTCCCATCCACAGCTTACTCATATGTTAGCACAATCCATTTACAAGGCAGTGAGGAGCTGTTAAGGACTTGAACCTCTTACACTAAGTTCTTCAAAGAAGGAGCTGCCAACATCTTATTTTTGGTACCTAGTGTTGGTAGACAATATGTTGTTACTACCATTAACAAGTATCTGATGGGCTCCATAGTTTCTCCCCCTTGTTCAAAGTCCTCCATGTCAATGCAAGAGTGCTTACGTGCACTAAATATGTTTAGCACATATTACATGAAGAATATGAGAGGGAAGGAGCCAAGTATATAACCTGCCATAGTAGGCTTATTTCCCAGTGCCACAGAAGTGATGATACATGTGTATCACAGTGACTTTTTTAGTCCTCTAGCTGCATATTCTCAAATTGCTTCAAAGCCAAGCTATGTCACTACTGCAAATAAAAACTGACTGAAAGGAGAGACAAAGGCAATGTGCCCTTGCAGCCCAGAAAGCCAACCACATCCTGGGCTGCACCAAAAGCAGTGTGGGCAGCAAGTCAAAGGAGGTGATTCTCCCACTCTGCTCTCATGACACTCCACACAGAGTACTGTGTTCAGCTCTGGGACCCCAAGCATAAGAAGGAAGTGAACCTGCTTGAGCGGGTCCAGAGGAGGGCCACCAAGATGATCAGGGGTCTGGAGCAGCTCCTCTATGAGGAAAGGTTGAGAGAGTTGCAGTTGCTTAACCTAGAGAAGGCTGTAGAAAGACCTTATAGCAGCCTTCCAATACTTTAAGGGAGCCTACAGGAATAATGAGGAGGGACTTGATCAGGAATTGTATTGATAGGACAAGGGGTAATAGCTTTAAACTGAGAATGGGTTTGGATTAGATATTGGGAAAAAACTCTACTGTGAGGGTGGTGAGGCACTGGAACAGGTTGCCCAGAGAATCTGTGGCTGCTCCATCCCTGCAAGTATTCAAGGCCAGGGGGCTTGGAGCAACCTGGTCTAGTGGAAGGTGCCCCTGCCCATGGCAGCAGGTTGGAACTAAATGATCTTTAGTCCCAAGCCAAGCCATTCTATGATTCTATGACATAGCCAGGACAGATGACCCAACCTGACCAAAGGGATATCCCATACTACATGGTGTTGTGCTCAGCAATACTAAGAAGAATACTAAGCTAAGAAAAAGGAGGAGACGGGGCATTCATTATTAAGGCATTTGTCTTCCAAAGCAACCACTATGCATACTGAGGCCCTACTTCCCAGCAAGTGTCTGGACATCACTTGTTGATGGGAAGTAGAGAATAAATTTTTTCCTTTACTTCCATGTGCAGCCTTTGCTTTTCTTTGTTAAACTGCCTTTATCTTGACCCATGAGTTTTTCACCTTATTTTTTCTCCTCCTGTACCCCCGAGGAGGGGGAGTGAGGGAGCCACTTGGTGGGCACCTAGCAGCCAAAGTCAACTCACCACAAATATTGAAAAAATATAGCCCTCACATTACTCTTACTTCAGAGCAATCCACTTTTTAAAACTGCGGCTACAAAGGAGAAATGTTCAAAAAGATAAACAACCCCTTTTCTTGATTTTGGAGGTTTAGGCAACATTGCACACAGACAAGTTGGATATGGTCTCTTTTAGCTCAGTTTTTCTCCCCATATACTTCAAATATTTGATAGGGATGGGGATGTAGGCAGAGATGCTTGTTAATTCAAGTTGATATGGTCTAATTCTTATCCCAAAATGAAAAGACTGTTAGATTATGTTCTAAAAGTCTACCTGACCATGATCAAAAAACATTGCCAATCCTTTTGACCTAGGTAAGAAAAAGATCTATAACCTTCCACCAGTTGGATACATCTAAAAGTAGCACAATCTCCTTAATCTGGACAAAGAGAAGGAAACTACAAAAACACTTTAAAATAAGTTACTGAAGTATCCCATTCATGAATTATCCTTTGAAAGGGTCTTTACTAACCAAAGCTTTGGCCAAGATAAAGAATTTTCCAGCTCAAATGCATAGAATCATGCAATAACAAGGTCACAACTGCAATCAGAAAGTCCTTTTGTCCGTCAAATGAAATACATCTTTTTTTCCTTCTGCTATTCAGAAAATTTTGCAGTTAAAGGAAGGACAACAATTATGAAATTGACTTAGGTTTGTCAAGAACATTCAGTCTTCAAAGTAATTCTTCTACTTTCATCAAAGTTTCCCTACAAATCTCTTTTCTGAGTGGAAAAAAAGAGTAATAAACTGACATGGAGGCAAACAGTCCAGTAACACAATACCATGCAAATCAAAACTAACAGCAAAAGATTATCAGTACTGTGCTAGGCTTTGGGACAGGTCTGAACACAACAGAAAAGTACTTGGAACAACTGTTGGGCGAGAGGGTGTCTGCTCTGCAGGCAATGGAGAAGAGGCAAAGGGATGAAGTTACAAGACAGTTATGGTGGGAAACAAAATATCTTGAAAGCCAAAAAATCACATAGTGTGGCTCAGAATTCAAGTGTGGGTTTTTTGGGGAGAGTTCATTTTAGTGGGTTGGGTTTGGGGTTTTTTGTTTAGTTTTGTTTTTTGAAAGCTGATAAGTCTTACCATCTTGTTAGTAGTTTTCTGGAATAGAAAAATAGAAACAAAACAGCTGAAGAAGCTGCGTAAATAACAGGAGGAAAGTACAATCTTGGGAACACAGATGAGATAGAATGGGGGAAGAACAAGATGCTACAAGGACTGAGGCAAATTTCGTTCTACAGACTGTCAAATTGGAGTTTTTAAAAATTTATTTTCAAGTGAAGAAAGTACTACTGCTTCTCCCTCTTTCTCACTGGAAGCAACAAAAAACCCTGAGAAGGACAAAAGTAATTCCACATAGTTGAGCTTTAAAAAAATTAAAGATATTAACTTAATGAAACATAACATTTTATGAAGGAGATTAATTCTGACAGCTTCTCTCTTTTTTGTAAACATGGTCATGGTATAACAATAGGTATACTGCAATAGAGCTAGAAAAGCCATTGGATATATAGTATTGGATTACTGTGCATTTTACTACTAAAAAACATGAAGGTTCTTACTGTAAAAACATTAATGTAAAATCAGTAACAGACACCTAAAACATACCAATACAGCTGTATGATAGTCACAGAATATACTTAATTCTCTTGTGACAATGTCTGACAAGAGCAATGCAAACTATCGATTGTTAAAGTATATATGCATCCTTTACAAAAAAATACTTACATATATCTGGATCTTTACTTTTCTTTGTTTTGTTACTAAGACTTATCTCAAATCTATTAATATCAGATGAAAGATCACTGGGGAAAAAGACAAAAAGCCCCAATTAATACTATATTTGGCCAACATTTAAATTTATACTGAAGTTATTTCAATCCTGAGTTATTATGACCAGGCAAAGACAATCATATTAACAAAGATACTTAGATTCATAAATAAAATTCCATCCATGCATTTGTGGATCCTATATAACCATGCATACAATATTTTTTAAAAGCAGATACAAAACAGTACAGTGCAAAGAATCTTAAATGCAATGCAACTTTCAAATAAAATTTAGTAATTCAATAAGATTAAGACTTACTCAAAGACAAATTCTTCTGACCATACAGGGTTCTGACCTTCCCTGATATGTGTTTTTGCTACCTGGACACTGTTCAGGTAGATGTTACAATATGGATTAGTAAAATGTTTTACTGGGAGTGTATGAGCTTCTTCCACATGCAAGATAAGACTGCTGACCTAAAGAAAATTCACAAAGTTTATTTATTTATTTATTTAAGAAAGAATGGAATTCTTTTTCCCCCTCCCGCCATGTGGAGACTTAATGTTAAGGAATAAATATTAAATACAAAATATAATTTTCTAATAGAGCAGGGAAAAGGAATAATGAAAGATTTTAAGAGGCAGCAGGGACAAAATAAGAGCAAAAACTTGAAAATAAACCATCACTATAAGATTTGCAATTACTAACTTTTCTATGCATACAAAATTCTGCTGAAGCTAAAGACTTGTATCTTAAGTAAGAACCATGGACAAATGCAAACACAATGCTGCATTTCATGCTTTCCTAACAGATTAGGCTCAATTGAAGTCAGCAGTCATCCCTGGCAGCCAAGAGGGCAAACAACATCCTGGGGTGCATCAAGCACAGCATAACCAGCTGGTCAAAAGGGATGATTATCCTGCTGTATTTAGCATTGGAGCGGCCTCACCTTAAGTACTGTGTGCAGTTCTGGGCCCCACCATTTAAGAAGGATATGAAGGTCCTTGAATGCATCTAGAGAAGGGCAACAAAGCTGGTGAAAGGGCTGGAATGAATGTCCTATGAGGAATGGTTGAGGACACTGGGTTTGTTTAGTTTGGAGAAAAGGAGGCTGAGGTGTGACCTCATTGTTCTCTACAGTTTCCTGAGGAGGGGAAGTGGAGAGGGAGGTGCTAATCTCTTCTCCCTGGGATCCAGTGACAGGATGTGTGGAAATGGTTCAAAGCTGCACCAGGGGAGGTTTAGATGACATTAGGAAGCATTTCTTTACCCAGAGTGTGGTCAAACAGTGGAACAGGCTTTTCCCAGAGAGGTGGTTGATGTCCCAAACCCATCAGTTTTTAAGAGGTACTTGGACGATGCCCTTACTTAATACTATGCTTTAACTTTTGGTCAGCTCTGAATTGATCAGGGTGTTGGACTAGATGATTGTTGTAGATCCCTTTCAACTGAAATATTCTATTCTGTTCTAAAACCCAGTAGATTTCATAACATTCTTTTGTTTAACACACTAAACTGTTTTCTCCCTGTTATAAGGAAGATATTAGTCTGTACCATAGATTCTCAAAATAAGAGCACTTGGAAACTCAATTTTCAAAAAATGAGAAGTGAACACTCAACTCATTTACATTAAATACATTTTAAACAGTCTACTATTTGAAAAACTTCTGAACTGAATGCAATTCGTAGCTTAATTAAATAACTACCGATATCAACTGAAGTAAACTTAGTCAAATACAGGAAATATACTTGATCAAGTCAAAATTTCATTTAAATGCAAATATTCAGTACCAGAAATTTCAAAGGACAATTTGAGAAACCCTGAAACTGATATAACTTCTGTAAGGGAGTCATGGAAGTATGATTTTTGATCTTTATACACTTCATCTACCTTGATCATTCATGCTTTTTATAGTTTTCACCTCCCTAAATAGTCCAATACTTCCCACACTTATTTACCTGGAAATTCCTTTACTCATTCCAGCCTATAGTTTTCTCATTTTCTTTATACGTTTGATATAAGATGATCAAAACTAACAGTATCCTAAATGAGAATACCATCAATATTAAATAGTATCTATCTTCTATACTATTCCTTCATGCAGCCTAACATTTGCTTTGTGTTTGCAAGTACAGAATTATTTCAGATGATCACTCTGTAGGTGCTTCGCTTTTTTGGCTCCAAATTTCTTCTACCATTCATATATCAATTGACCTAATTTAGTTTACTTCTTCAGAAGTATTCAATCATCTTTAATGTTGACCACAGAATAATTCTGAATTTCCTAAAAAAACTCCACCCATAAAACATATTCCTTTTCCTATAGACTGGCAAAACAGCTACTTCCAACATTCATAGTGTTCAAAGATATCAGGGATTCTTGATTCCCATTATTCTTCAATCATCACTTATGTAGTCATTTATGATTATCTGTCCTCTACCTCTGAAAGAAATTCTGGACACAACAGTACTCTCAAGAAACCAAAAGAATATACACCACAATCAGAGTTAAGCATGTATTTGTCACTGAAAAATAAATATATTAGTTATACTATTATTTTGGTTACATGTGACATAAGTCTGTTAAATCTGGTGAACTTTAAGAGTTAAGACAATAAAAATGCTGAATTGTTGACACTTACTTAAATGTGATCAGAAATTATTACCTAGCCAAACATCTGCCAATTGCCTAAACACCATTTTGATCTTTTTGTATATAGATATCATAATAGAGTGGAAGTCATTCCTGTTGGTTTAACAAAGGTACTGTATAACGCCAAGAAAAAGAAAGCCCATGCAGGATTTACTATTGTTGAAAGGAAAGTTCTGACATATATCATAATTTTGCAACAAGGAGACAACCCCGCCCCCTCTC
>VXBI01006519.1:13510-24643 GCA_013397375.1 Toxostoma redivivum
CCCCAACCCCCCCCCCCCCAATATCTATATAGCTTCACCTGACGTAAACGTTTATTTGATGTCCCTGGACTGTTTTTCCTTAAACTGCAAAACATCTGCAGAGCCTTCATCCAGTCCTAAAAGATAAAGGCACAAAACAGTGTAACAAAAAGTCAGATACAGCTTCTTCCAATAGAACTGACATATCAAAAAGTATCTGAAGTTGTTTCTTTAGCTTAAAAAGAACCAACTTGTATACAACTCAGAGGATAAAACTTTGAATAGTAAAGCAAAATTCATATATTTCTCAGTAAATCTAAAAAGATATTTGCAAATTTGAGTTTCTCCTTTTAGAAATATCAAGCATTACTAATGGATATACAGTGTGACCTTTATCAATTTTCCAGATTAGTCATACTTAATTAAATAAAAAATGTTATATAAAATTAAGCAAGACTTGATTGCTTCTGAGAAAATAACAGATAAGTCAAACTCTTCTGATCATTCTCTATTTTTATATGCAGTTGTATTTACTCTATGTGCTTCAAACAAAAAACAAAGCAGCATTAACAGAAAAACACTGAAAAGTATAACCTTCACCCCCATTCTCTCTGCTCACAAATACATAAAGCAGAGTAGATACTTGGGAAGCTGGAAGATATGCTACAGCCTCATTTCTCATGTTTTCACATCCAACACCATCAAATTTTGTAAGTTCTCATGAAGCACAAAATTTAGACTTTGACTAACATTCGTAAATGTGTAGGTCAAAGAACTGCTAGCTATTCTCAAAGTGCAATTTAACAATTTTTAAAATACAGGTACATTCAATATTTCAGCTATTCTCAAGTAAACCACTTTGGGAGTGAAGTTTAGGCTTTCAAAACCTTCCACAAAATGAGGAACTGTCAACTATGAATCAAATTTTTATTAGCTTGTTTTCTTATTTGAATAAGAAAAAGCAAATAAAGAACCATAGAACTTACTAAACACTCAAAATAATTTAAATATTTCCTAGATACAGTCATCTTTATTCTCCCTTTTAACAGGAAAATCTATCCCCTTAAATGTCAGTTTACAGCAGCAAGTATGAACAGTGCACCACAGTATGCACAAGGACACTAGCTATGTCATGAGGCTAACATATGTCATGTATATGAGGCTAACACTACATTACATTCCATTCACTTAATGGTTTGTACAAACCTCAGACAACATGCAATCCATTGGACAGCTGGTTTGATATTTACCACATTATATGAAAACCATCAAATTTTCCTTAGTACGACAACAAAACTATTCTTCTGTGAAATGTTACAAAGTACAGACAACTGTAACTTCTGAGAACACAAGCATCAGTAAAACATCTGACTTAACTGAACCAGAATCATTTTATAAAAGAAATCCCATTATTCTGTATAAATGCAGTGAACATCTTAAGTGTTAAACAAATCTAAAGCAAAAGCAGATTATACCAAATATTCAGAAAACAGGACAGGATATTCTGCATGTCCTGACAGGATATTCTGCCTACTACACATTCTTAAATAAAATCAAATGCATAGCTTGACATCTAACACAAAATGTCTGTTCCAGAGCTCTGGATTACCAAAACAACTTGATGAATAAGAACATAGTCACATCTTCCATATACTCTCCTATTAGTGAGTGACTTTTAGAGAATTAAACTCCATTCCTACATTTCTTAATCAGTAAACATTAACTGTTAGAGAGCTAATAACTAAATTATACCAATGTAAAACACAAAAAAAAACTTTATTTTGTGCAAGATGATCAGGTCCTAAGACAGGACAAATAACTGTAAATGGCTCGACAGATTTTGATTGGTGGGCATTTTAGTTCTTATCAGGAATGTGCTCTTGAAGCAAAACTCCCACTTGCCATGCTCTGGTTCATTAGTTGGAAGAGTGCTGGAAAGCAAACTTTTTTTTTGTACTGAACTACTCCAAAATATATTCTCCAGAAATATCTAATGGAAACTAATGGAAGTTCAGTCCATGGGAGCAGACTAGAACTTCTCCAAAGCAGAATCCCTAAAGCACAGGTAATGTAAGTGCTGAATTATCATCACCAACTATATCCCTTACAGATCTGCTATTATTGCATGGTAATATTTGCTAATGTAGACATAGTCACCATACAGTGTACACTTGCTTTCTATTAGAGAAGGATAATATCAGTAAACACTACAAAACAAAAAATTGCTTTAAAAATTATATTTACCAACAAAAGCTCTCACCTGCACTTGTTCTTGAGTTTCTCCTGCAAAGTAAAAGATGTAATGCTCTTCACTGAAGTGCTGAACTACTATCTGAAAACAGTTTGGCCTTAAAATCAAGCAAAACAAAAATGTCAGGAAAAAAAAACAACAAGAAATGTTTCTATATGCTTCAAAAGTGCAATTTGGTTGGAATGGATGACGCAATTTCAAGAAAATTGCATTGTAGTTCAACTAGTTTGTTTCAGAATATTTAATAAACTTGGAACAATTTGTATTGAATATACATGTACACTGACTTACACTTGAGGCAAAATGCATATGATAGCATTAACAAGTCTTTTATGAGGACTATTCACCACAAACATTTTAAATGATGCACAGGTTCAGCATTACATCCCAAGCACCTAATCATGCCTTATGGATTTGTTGGTTTAGGAATTAAGGAAACTATATTAACATAAGGAATTCTTTATCTGAATGTGTTCCACAGCTCTCACAACCAATAAAATGTGTACTGGATCATGATCAAATATGTGTCATAGAAACTTTTAAAGCTTTAAATGTGAGTATAACATCTTCTCCATTTTATGTATGTACATTCATTTGTCAAGAAAGATCAAAAATATTTTGTACTGTTACATTACAAGTTGAACACTACAAGTACACTGAGTCTTCCACATTACCTTCAAGGTAATTTGACTCTCCCAAACACAGAGTTACATGAAGGATCTTACTTCACTTGCATATATTTCAGTCTTCCCTCCATCCATTGTTTAAGTAAATACTGGCACGGCATTTTCTAGCCATGCGCACGGGAGGATTGAGAAGGGGGGCAAAAAGTAGCTGGGTCAGGGGCTACTCAAGACATGCAAAGCTACAGCTCTCACTATACTTCTGAGAAAAGGGGAAAAGATATTTTAAGTAGGTGGTAAAAATAAGAGGAATTTTGTCTCAACTACAGTTCTTCATCAACAGCTTTCCCAAGCAGGTGCAACCATACATCTCCTTCTACCCACACTTACAGTGTTACTTATTATCCGAATATATTTTAACCCACAGTACAGCATTTCTTAATAAGCTGCTCAACAGTCACCATTAACCAAAACACTCCTTGTTTACAGTCCCCATCATTGTTTCGTGTATAATTGCCAACTTTCATGAGGAATAT
This sequence comes from Toxostoma redivivum, assembly GCA_013397375.1. Classification (NCBI taxonomy): domain Eukaryota; kingdom Metazoa; phylum Chordata; class Aves; order Passeriformes; family Mimidae; genus Toxostoma; species Toxostoma redivivum. The sequence continues at coordinate 16,900 of VXBI01006519.1, forward strand.
TTCAGTATTTTTTTAAACAGTACCCTCATATCTATGGCTTCTCATTGCAATAGTTGTGCAGATCTTTCAAAATCATTGCAAAATGTATAAAAATCAGATGCTACAAGAACACCAGATATTTGCAGCTTAGGAAATGCCACTAATTTTAAACATCTATCTTGACATTATCTATGTGAAAAGACTTTAAATTGATTAAATACTCTTCATAAATATTAAGATGCATGGAATAACCAGAGCTGCTGTTTAATGTGTTTATCTATCTGTTATGAAAATATAACATTTGCAGGAGTAAATGCATCTTTTTCTTCTATATTACACAGGACTGCATATTTTTTATAATTAACAATGAAAAAAGTGTGATCTCTTTCATCTTAGTTACCAATGATATAAGGAAGTGGTTTGATTCTCAATGTCTTTGCCAATAATCAAATCACTTGCAGTTGACATATTTAGTGCAGCAAATGAAACTGTGAAAATACTCTCTTGCAAAAATAGTTTTAAAAATATTTGTTTATATGAACTAACTTGTTCCTCTAACACTGGCTGGCCTAATCTGATTCTTATCGATTCCTAAATAGAAAAGCACTGATACATTATCTACCTAATTTAGCTTTCTAATACCTATCAACAAAAGAATGTAGATATTTTGGAACTGAAAAAATTCTTGATCTTATCAATTCTTGGTTCAATCGGATTAAAACACTCAATACAGTTGCTTCACAATCTTTTTAATACATGTAGAACAATTCATACATAATATTGAGAAATTACAGTGCAAAAGGCCAAGTCATTATCACATCATATTATGTGAGAAAATCTTAAATTCCAAAATTTCTTACTAGAATCTGTTTATGAACAGTTACTAGCAATCAAGTTGCCATGGCTTAAGTTTCCATTAATCAGTTAAATTTGTTTACATATGCTCTTGCAATCTACACCAACTATGGAATGAAATGCAATATGAAACAAGAGTCACGATATTTGCATTTCACAATCAGCAAAAGCAAAAAAAAACCCAAGACAACAACCAACCAAAAAAAACCCCACACGAGGACAGTAACCAGGGCTCAAGTGTCAAAACCCAAGTTTATTGTGCCAGGTCAACTTGCTCATTAGTAACAAATTGTATCTTGTATATGCCTCAAACTAGTAGTTAGCTGTCCTGCTGTATGTACAAGAATTAAAAGCCAGTGCCCTCCCTACCTGCCAAATAAACTGTCGTGTACTCCATAGACCGAACACACACTAAGGTCTATTAATCCTTTAGGTTTTGTGGCTCGTTTTTCACTTTCAAAATAAATAAGCTGGGCATCATTTCCCTCCAATATAAAGTACAAGTTTTTCCATCTCTTTCCTTTGCCTGTAAGGAAAGTACAATATTGTTTTAAAGAAAATATAAATTCTGTAAATGAAGAAAAAAGAGAGCAATAAGGTTTTTGTCAAAATACAAACAGAAGAACAATGTGCACAAACAGAACAGTGTACAGTTAATTATGTTTAAGCAATAATGTCAGTATACATACTCAATTTTTTTGCAGCATGTAGTTAAGACTAGACCGTCTTCATGGATTAAAGTACAATTTTAGATGGTTCACTAAACATTTTCATTAATCTCAACAGGATTAAATAAGTGTGTGAGCTCTGTTCATATCAGTGAGAAGACTACATCTATACAGCTTGCAAATAATGTATGATGCTGTAAGCAATCTAATTTATTATGGCTATTTTAAGTAAGAAACAGAGTTCTCTTTACATGAGAAAATTATTCATAAACTCTTAAAAACTGATCAGCATAACAAATTGCATCACAATATCTTAAAATTACTAAAAACCAGAAATGGGAATACAGTATATGCAAATCTGGATCAGAACCATGCCCCAAACACACATATATAAAAATTTGACCATAAAAAAATAAAAGAAAAAGAAAAACAGCATTAAAAAATTGTTAATACCCAGAGATTTATGTGTCGAGGTTTGTTGGAAGACAAATTGGATGTACCAGTAAAATGTGGATTTAGCCACTGACTAAAACAAAAATAAATCACTCATTGTTTAACATCCACTGAATAAAATGGATAAGGTTCTGAACTAATTCACACATAAACCACAGTAAATTTTGGAAAAACATTCAGCCTTAATTTTCAACTTGATCATAATAGATCCACCACAGCCCTTCATAAACAACCTTTTTTTCACTTCAATTTTGCCTCCACTAGTACCACTACTACACAAAATTTGCATACATATCTGCATTTTTTATAAAAAAGATACATTTTATAAAATCAAACAGAACTCACTTTTTTTCAGAAGATATCCTTTTTTGACAATATTTTTATAAAAAGCATCCTTTGTTTTGCGACGAATTGTATTGTAGATTTCTTTTCCATCGACTGTATCATTAAACACTTGTTCTTGATGCTGGTAAAAAAGGAAGAAATCAACACTTTTTTAAGCTCAGAAATCACTGTGAAACAATTGCATACTATGTAGCTGCAACTGAACTTTTATTGAATGCTACCAATTCTTTATTCTCAGGTATCTTAACAAACCAATATAATTTAATACAATACATTTGGCAGAAATGTAATATAACCATTTATGGTGGAATGATTAGGCCACAATTATAATAAGAGAAGAAAAACAAGGTTTAAATACAGACCAATTTTCAAAAAGTAACATCTGTATTTATGTTTTTTAATAGTAAATAGTTTTCAGTGATTTATGCCAAATTTACACAAATCTTTAAAGGTTATTTAGCTTCTAACTGTCTTCTACCACAGATTTTGGGACTGAGTAATTAAGGATACACTCTGAACCAACAAGAATGGTATAGATCACAATAAAAACTGAATTATTAACACACAGCTAATGCACAGTGCCTCACTAATCTTATTAGCACTCATATCCTAAATGACTATCATTCTAACAAAAAGCAATAGGAGAAAGTAGAAACAGGACATCAAAAAAGGATAAATTCACATATAAAATGAAGATCTGGAAATGTAGTTACCCAGCTACAATGACCAAAAGCCAAGCCAAGTTTGACCTTACCAAGTCAGCTGATCAGCAAAAGTTCTTTAGCCATAAGAAAACATGAAAAACGACTATCAAGCAGTGAGAACAGTATCAAGATGAAGTGATATGCACTAGCTCCATACTAAATGCTTTAATTTTCTCTCCTCTATTCCATAAGAATCATGGTTTTAAACAACATGACAAAGGCAAGATGAAAAACATTTCAGTAATAGGAATTATAGGGCTGACAATAGAAGCAATATCTAAGTTTTTACTAACTCAGTATAATCTCCGTAACATACCTATGACAGAAATAACATACAAAACAACACATCTAGTGAAAAATGTTGTAAAGTAAATTTCAAAATTAGAAACAGGAAGTCTATTAGATTGAAGCAACAGCATGCAAGACTTCTGATTTTTTTTTTCTTCACAGAGCATGACAGTATGTGGTAATTACACCACCAATATCTTTTTTTTTATTTTTAACAAAGGATAGTCACAAATATAACTTAATAACTTAAAAGAATTTGAAGTACTCTCACATGGAAAATTAGTCAACACAGAGAAAGTTATTTATACAGGAACCATAATCGGATAGACAAAGTGCCAAAAGGAAGATGATCACAATAATCCAAAAAGAATGATGGAGAACAAGGAAAGTTATTGGGTGAAGCTTTTCAAGGATCAGTCTCTGAATTCAAGTATCCTCACATTTGTCTCAAACACATTGAAGAGCATGAGTTAATAGTAGCAGAAAACTGGGAAGCATTGATAAGTCAGTCAGCAAAAAAAAAAAACCACCAACCAAACAATCAGAAGAATAAGGTATAAGTCTAATAATACAAGATAAAATTTGCTCTTGTTGATACTTACCAATAGTAAACAATATAATACAATGCGGGTACAGTAATGGCACAGATAACATTCTAGGATATGACACAGATAACCTTCTGCAATCTGGTAAACACTCTCAGAAAAAAGGAATTACTAATGACATCGTATTCTGAGCTGTTCTGGTCCATTACATTCAAGAAACACAAACTCACACTGGTATCAGTGGTAGTAGGGCAACTACAAGAATCTTATGAAGAGACAAAAAACAGATTTTGGTATGCTTGTCTTAGTGAGCTGACTAAAGAATAATACAAGAAATGCCCTTGAATTAATATAATAGATCTAACAAAGGGGTAATTATTTAGGTTAGAAATTAAAACCAAATTTCTAACCATCAAAACAGGAAAGCTGAAGGATAGGGAGAAAGGATAAAAATATACCTTTGAACTAGTTATAACTTTATGAAAAACTAGACAATATAGTTTTTTTTATTATCAGTGGTCTCAGGATGAATTTATGCTACAGGGCAACAATGTTCTTGAACATACCCTGTAATCCTGGCCCCTTGATCATCTCTGAAGCTTTTCTGTTCATATACATTTTCTCCGAGGGAAGAAAGATACTAGACACAGAAGTTCAGGGACCAGAGTTAGGGGCACAAGACGGAGCATTTACGCCCCAGAGCACAGACAAAGCTTATCATAACTTCTGCTTACTACAAGCCAATAGATAAACAAATGCATATGAAAATAAAATGAAAGAAACACACAAACTTAAAACAAAAATTCAGGAGGGGATGATGCTGTTTAACTACAATGGATACCTCTGCAGTAATTCAGCTCCTATATTATAAATATTTGAGGATTAAGTTAATACCTTCAATAACAAGTGCTCAGAGATGAAGTTTTACCTGCATTGGAACAGGATCTTTTAAGTAATATCCTTCAACAATCTGTTCTTTTCTATAATGTTCAATGATCTCTGCAATACTGTTCAAATAAGAAAAATAATATTTAAAATGTTAAATGAATTAGGTTTTCCTCTGTATGAGACATGCAATCACACTGCATTTCCTTACAAATTTATAATAAAAATCCAGTGTTAAACATCATAATCTCATTTGCAGCAATGACAATCTACTAATACATTGAAGTCAAGAAAATTCACAGAACTGTATTTATTTATTCTAAACTTCACAGAATATTTTCAATCAGTNTTGAGGCCCTACTTCCCAGCAAGTATCTGAACATCACTTGCAAAAAAAACCTTGTTTTTCCTTTGCTTCCCTTTACAGCCTTTACGTTTCTTTGTTAAACTGCTTTTTTCTTGACAAGTTTTTCACCTTATTTTTCTCCCAGTCCCGCTGAGGGGGGCGAGAAGGGGTCTTGGTGGGCACATGGCAACCAGACAAGGTCAACCCACCACAATGCCAAATGAGTACACTACCTTTTCCACNCTCCATTCCTCAAAAGCCAGTAGACTGGGGTTGGGCAAAAGCTTGGGAGAGGACATAGCCAGGAGAGCTGANTGCCAAATGAGTACACTACCTTTTCCACATTCAAGTAATGTGTATTTCTCAGCTCTCAAATCAGGTTGAAAATTGCTATTTTATTGGTAATAATTTTCAGAGTCCTAGAGTAACTAGGGAAGGGGAATGGAAGATATTTCACACTCTGGAAATCAAGTTCTTTCTAGGAAAACAGGAATGGGAAATAAAAAAAGTTTTGTAACACGGATTATGCAGATTGTACTTCAAATCACTGAACCATCATGTTAAATTAAATATCCAGTCAGTAACATGTCTCTATGGGTAAGCTTACATTTTAATTACCAAAGTCAGGTTTAAATTCTGTTTTGAAGGATCAGGAAAGAAGTAGTGACAGACACAATCTAAAATTCAACAGATCTTTGAATTGCTCTTATTTTTGCAGTTATTGAAAGTTACATTGTAATAAAGAGAAGTTAACATCAACGCAGACGAAACATTCATATATGAAATATAAACCTGAAGATAAAGAGGTAATTCACAAGAGAACAAAAACATACATTATGTTTTCTCATTTCATATAGCTGTGTGTGCAATTGTAATCAAAAAGGCACATATGATAAATCTTTGGCCTATTACAATTGGATAAAATTTTATCAAAAGGAAAAATATAGGATACTATAAAAATTATCATAAAAACAATCATAAAATACATGTAACTAAAACAACAGAAAGAAATCTATTTGCTTTTTCTCGATTTCATTCTTCTATAGCTATGAACTAGTGTATATGCATTAAGGTAAAAATGTTCACAGGAAGATAAGTTATTTTTTCAAGTGTGTAATAACTTGAATTTCTCATTATTACTAAAACCCAAATAAATTTAAATTTTTATTGATATGAAACATGCATATGCCATTTTCACGATGAAAATTTAAGCTTTACTACACCGCATAAAAGAATCATTCACTGTATTTTGCATGTTGAACAGCTATTGCCAACGTGAGGGCAATCAATAATAAAGCAGTTTTATACAATTTCTTCAGCCCTCTTCTCCCCCACACACTCAACTCAGATGGTCATTATCTATTGTCTTACCACTGCAGCAGTCCAAATGACTGAACAAACCAAACATTACAAACAGAAAGATACTACATATAATCAAATACACTTGAGAATGAATTTGCAAGTCATCCAAGTTATCCAACATAAAATACAAAGCATGAGATGGAACAGACCACAAAAATAATCAAGGTTACAGGAAAAAAGGATTTATAAAATTTTTCAGCATCTGACAGCAACAAAATCCTACTTACACAAAATACATCAAGGAAGGTCTAAATAAGCATGAATTTTAAAAAATGAAGGGTTAAACTTGGTTCGATATGGAGAAATAAATATGAGTCTCAATACTACACTACAGTTACATTAGTAATTGTAAAATGTTTAGCATAGTTTATTAGGCTGTCCAGATCCTAGCTACTTGGATAATTTTAAAAGTATCTCATCATAATGAGTAGTATCCGTCTTTTAATACTTAATGGATGAATTAGGAGTAATTCCAATGGCTGATGATAAGGACATTAGAACAGAACAGCATTTTACTTTTATCAAGGACAGTAGAACAGAACAGCACAGCCTTGGAGAAATAGATAAAGGATGTAACTTAGGCAAACAGAAGTCATGCAAAACACAAGCAGAATGCCAGCTCAGCTCTGCAAGGCTGACAAAGCAGAAGTTATGCAAAACAACGATATTGCGCTTACTCAAAAGCAGGGCTCAAGAACAGCCACCTAAAAAGGACACCAAATGTTGAAGACTACCGAAGAAGCATATAAGGACTTCTCATAAAGGGTGTGACTATGTAAAATAAAGCCAAGGAAGTGGGTATAGCTAATGAATATGGAATACATATACATCAAGTAAGCAGGGATAGCCAGTGAAAATGTAATCAGTCTGTATGATAAAAACTGTTTACCCGATGCTCAGCTCACTCGATTAGAGGAAAGAGCCCCTGAGTGATCAGCATGCTGCAATAAAGAATGCCTACTTTCTAAAACTCAAAACTACGTTAGAAAATTTCTATCTGGCCAATTTCGGTATAATTTTTTGGCAACTCCAGATGGGACACTCTGCCTGATCTCCCATGGATCTGAGGGGTCTTTGGATCTTCACACTGGCACCAGGACTTTCCTGGAGAAGACCACAGACTCTTGGACTAGACTGGGANCCAGGACTTTCCTGGAGAAGACCACAGACTCTTGGACTAGACTGGGACACAAGTAAGATCCCATTCAATAATAAGGCATTCTTTTGGGAATCCTGCCCATATAAGACGAGTGGATCTTCCAGCACAGTGGGTGAGTTATTTGGTATTCTGGTGTGGATGCAGAATACCCCACA
>VXBI01006524.1:3759-16228 GCA_013397375.1 Toxostoma redivivum
GGGAGAAGAGTCTGACCCCCACCTTGCCACAGTTGCAGAGTGATAAGGTCTCCCCTGAGACTTCTTTTCCCCAGAATAAACAACCCCAGTTCCCTCAGCTGCTCCAGACCTTTCATCAGCTTTGTTGCCCTTCTCTGGACATGCTTCAGCACCTCAATGTCCTTCTTGTAGTGAAGGGCCCAGAACTGGACACAGTTTTCAAGGTGCAACCTCACCAGTGCCAAGTACATGGGGACAATCACTTCCCTGATCCTGCTGGCCACACTATTTCTAATACAAGCCAGGATGTCATTGGCATTCTTGGCCACCTTGACACACACTGGCTCATGTTTAGCTGNTGTTAATTTTTTTTCCTTTTCCCTCCTCTTCCCAGCTGTAACAGGGGAAGGTGAGTGAGCGACTATCTTGGGTGCCTGGCGTTGGGCCAGCGTCAAGCCACGGTGCCTCCTTCTTAGCATCTGTCTTTCTTCAACCGAATACTAGCATGCCCAATCTCAACTATATCACGAAGTGCCACATCTACTAGGTTTTTTTAACATTTCCAGGGATGGTGACTCCATCAGTTTCCCGGGGAGCCTGTTCCAATNCAACTGAATGGTAGCAAACACATAAGTTTTATAGCAATAAGATGTTGCTATCATATCCTGGGTAGCGGTTATCTTTTTGCACATGTTGGGTTTAGAAGAAGATGATTAGTTGTTTTAATTTAGAAACTAAGCTACTTCATATTTGCAAAAATGTGCAGATTAAGGCAGCTTCTTGTGTTTAAATAAATAGTAAATCTCAAGTTGTTGATGAAAGCATTATTTTGTAAGAATTTTTAAAATTTTTTAAATATAGATGACTGAATTTATTAAATGAACAGTTACTAAGGTGTAACATATACAAAGTTGACTCAACAAGGAGATTTTTATTACCTGTAAGTATATGAATTATTTAAAAACTCATTTTTTATAGAGTTCTGTCAAACAGTTGTAGCAAAAGGATGAATAGAAATTAAGTCACATCTTTTATATTTCCAAATAAGCAATAAACTTTTAGAAAGCTGATTGACTAAGCTGTTGTTGATGCTTACAGTGGTTCCATAGAGGGTAGAATATTGAACTGTTGAATTCCTGCCTTCCTAATCCTTGTTCTTTTGTCATAGACAGATAATTTCAGAGTAAATATGCATCCATGCTTCATGAAGGAGTAGAGCTCTGAAAGAATTCTTTAAAAATACTCTATGCATATGTTTTTAGTGTCCTAGTAACTAAGGTGTAAATAATTCTGCAATGAATGACTGTTTAAGGTTTGTGTATATATAGATGTTTCACTAGTTCTTCACAAATGTTGGGAGGGAAATTGCTAGAAATTGGAGTTTTAATTTAAATTATATGTTGATAAAAGTACATTTGACTTTTTTAATTAAGTTGTTGCAAGCTCAGTTGGCACTAGCCAATTTTCCTATTCTTCCTATAGCCTGATTCCTTTTTAGTGGAATAGAGGAAGTGTGTGTTTGTAATACCAAACTTCAGATTCAACTTTGGTTTCAGTTTTAGTATGTGTCTTTTGAAATAATAATAGAAACAAAAAATTCTTCATACGGCAAGTATACGGCAAAATGTCATTCAGGCCATTAGCCAGATATTATTGAATCTGGTAATGTTGCTCATGTGGGATGCAGATCAAATAAGCAGCATTTATATTATTTTAATTTTAGACTAATGGGTAATAACTGGCTTTGCTATTTATGAACCCTCCAAACCTGACCAAAACTGAAAGGTTTTTTTGAATGCATTATCTTGAATAACCTAAATTTCTTCTAGTTTTAGGGTTAGTTTTAAAAATTGCAACTATGTAGCTTTTTCCCCCTGAAACCTGGAGGGAATTTCAGAAAGCTAATTTAGCTTGAGACTAAATTTAAAACCTATAATGAAAATTATCTGCTTTGTTCCCTCCCTCTCATCTCTTTCTGAATATAGTATGCATGTTTCCCATTGCTATCTCTATTACCTTCATTTTTGTGTACTGTTTTCATCACTTCAGTATTGTAATCATGCTTTAAATTTTTGCCTCTGTGTTGATAAACAGGTTTTTTATTCATTTTGGCAGAATCTTATGCCTATAGCTAATTGTAAGCATCAGTTGACATATTGATAGTTTGTCCGGTTTAGTGAACATGTAATGTTATCATTGTCATTTATTTTATAATTAGCCTGTGTGTCTTCAGGTTTAGCGTTTAAAGTCTGGAATGACTGGTATGGTTCCTTCAGTAGTGGGTTATAAGGACTTTCTTGGTCTTTTTTTTTCCCCTTTCTTTCTGTAAAGAATTGCAGGGAGATATAGAGCAGCATGCAATTAAATAGAATGAAGAAGACTGATTGGATGTTCCAATAGTATTTCCAGCTTATTCAAAGCCCAGTACAGTGGGAGAAGCCATAATTGGTGAACTACTGAACAAGATCAGCCAAGATGATCATCCTTTTTGCAGGCACTTCTAACTATTCATCAAAGAAAGATTAAGCACTTTGAAAAGTTCTGGACAGAGACCATCTAACTTCTACACCACAATACTGGTGTGAATGTTATATCATCAGTGATTATTTTCCTAATAAATTCTTTCTGAATTTTATATGAAAAGCAAAGGATTAAAAATAAATAAAATATTACAAAAGCACACCATTCTTTTGATGAAAGTGAAGTTAGTCACCCCTTTTCCCCTTTTCTGTTGTTTTATTTTATTTTTTTTTTTAGCAATTTCTCAAATGGAAAAATTAGCTGGCTCTGATTAGTTTGTTTGCTTGGGGAGGGGAAGGAATTAGTCTGGGATTCTTTTGTGCATCTACATTTCTAGTACATCTACATTTTGGGATAGGGAGGGGAAAGCAGGGGAGCGATAGAGCAGCATCTGGTTTGGACAGTCTCGGTAGGGGCACTGAATTGGGGAGTACCATTCCTAAACCATGACAACCTGGCACTGAGGCTGGTGTCACCAGCAGTATTTTGAATTCTTTGATCATGGGTTGGTCTATACCACGCCAGGCCTGTTGGCAACAGACAACATACACCTGTGTCCTGGTTTCAGCTAGAGTAATTTCTTCTCAGTAGCTGTTACAGTGCTGTGTATGAGAGTGATGTTGATACAATGATGTTTTGTGTTTTTGCTAAATCATGTTTCTCCTAAGCCAAGGACTTTTTCCTTGTCTCATGCTCTGCCAGTGAGGAGGTTTGCAAAAAAAACTGCAAGAGCATAGCTGAGACAAGTGATCCAAAGTGACCAAAGGGATATTCCACACCATAGAAAATCATGCCCAGTATATAAACTGGGGAAGGTAGCTGGAAGAGGAGCCAATCTGGGTTTGGGAAGGGGATCTGGCATTGGTCAGCAGGTGGTGAGCAATTGCATTATACATCAATTGTTTTTCCCCTTTTTATTATCATTATTATTTACCATTATTATTGCATTTTACTTTATTTTCAATTATTAAACTGTTAATATCTCAACACGCAAGTTTGACTTCAATTTTCCTCCTCATTCCACTGGGGGGGATGGGGGGGAGGGAAGAGAGGGGCATTGAGCAAGCAGCTTCATGGTTTTTTAGCTCCAGCTGGCCTTAAAATCATGACAACCTGTCTCAAATAGGGAACAGGATCTTTGTGCAGCAGTTAGCAGGGCTCATTAAAAAAGCTTTAAACTAGATTTGATGGGGGAAAGAGATGAAACCAGGCTCCCTTGAGAAAAGCCTAGTGGCAGCACTTCAATACTTGAGACAGTGTGTTAGCAAGGTCCTTTGGACTACTCCACTATGTGCTGAGTACACTAGAGCACATTTGAAATGCCACGGTCCTAATGAGTGCAATGCCCTAGCCATTTCAGTGGAGGTAGGGGATGGGGATTTATGTGTCAGCAAAGACACTAGGGTTATTAATGTGGTAGAAACCACAGTCACCTGAGAATGGTCACATAGGAATTAGGACATCTCCAAAAAAGGTGGTGGGATCAATAGCCCAACTGAAGTGCATCTGCACCAATGCACACAGCATGGGCAACAAACAGAAGGAGCTAGAAGCCATTGTGCATCAGGAAAACTGACATAGTTACCATCATGTAAACATGGTGGGATGACTCCCCACAACTGGAGTACTGCAATGGATGGCTAAAAACTCTTCAGAAGGGACAGGTAAGGAAGGAAAGGCAGTGGGGTAGCCCTGTATATTAGGGAGTGTTTTGATTATCTAGAGCTTGATAACAGTGATAAAAGGGTTGAGTGTTTATGCATAAGAATTGGGGATTAGGCCAACAAGACATATCCTGGTGAGAGTCAGTTATAGAGCACCCAACCAGAGTGAAGAGACTGACAAAATATTCTATGAGCAGCTTGAAGAAGTCTTGTGATCACTGGCCCTTGTTCTCATGGGGGACTTCAACCTACCAGATGTCTGCTGGAAATACAGAGAAGACAGGAAATGCTCCAGGAGGTTTTAGGAGTGCGTTAAAGGTAAATTCCTGACACAGTTCATGACTGAACCAACTAGGGAAGGTATTGTGATCCAATTAGTGAGAGATGCCTCTGTCTGAATTAAGGTGCAAACAAGATCATATGCCAAAGTCAACAGTATGGATTTAATTTAACAGTAAATGTGACAGAGAGATAGAAATGGAGGGGAGAAGAGAGAGAGGGAGGGGTCAAGCAGAAGACAGTCACTACCCGTGAATCCAGCAGCATCCCATTGGTCCTTCTGCACCCTGGGCTTCTCAGTGATGGGGGTCCCAGAGTTGTTCTGGGGATATCACCTTTATACAGTCCAAGTTCCGAGTATCCACAGGGTAGTCACAGATGTCATTCCCATAACTTGAGGTGATAATGTGTATGAGCAGTTGCTTCCTTTTCCACAGCAATTTGCCACACTAGGAATTTTTGTCGAGATGTGTTAACCAGGATGTGCTAACCAGATCTCACCTCTACCAGGCCTGGAATTAGTGCCTTCCTGTTGTAAATTCCTCCCTTCTGTGCTTATCTCAAGTTCCTACTGTGGTGGCTTATCTTATGGCAAGTTCCTTCTGTGGCCTTGACAGTGTTTGAGGTGGGCAACTGTGCTCTTTAAGTCCTTACAGAAGGTTCTTGATCTGTTGTTTGTGAACAAATAAAGACTTGTGGGTGATGCGATGGTTGGAGGCAGTCTTATGAAATTGTAGTTTTCAATTCTCAGAGATGTAAGGAGTTGGGTCAGCAGTACTGCTATTCCAGAATTCAATGGCCAGTTTAGGAGACTGTTTGAGAAAGTCCTTTGGGAGGCAGTCCTGAAGGGCAAAGGAGTCTAGGAAGGCTGGATGTGCCATAAGAAAAAAATCTTAAGGGAGCAGAAGCAGGCTGTCCCCATGTGCTGAAAGATGAGCTTGTATGGAAGATGGCCGGCCAAGCTAAACAGAGAGCTTTGTCTGGAACTCAGGGAGAAAAAGAGAGTTTATCACCTCTGGCAAAAGGGGCAGTCAGTTCAGGAGGACGACAAAGATGTTGGGAGGTTCTGAAGGGAGAAAATTAGAAGGGCCTAAGCCCAACTAGAGCTTAATCTGAATGCTGCTATAAAAGACAATAAAATCTCTTTCTATAAATACATTAGCAACAAAAGGAGGGCTAAGGAGAATCTCCATCCTTTATTGGATGAGAAGGGAAATAGTGACAAAAGATGAGGAAAAGTTTGAGGTACTTAATGCTGCTTTTTCCTCAGTCTTGAATAAGACCAGCTGTTCTCAGGCTACCCAGCCCATTGACCTGGAAGACAGAGATGGGGAGCAGAATAAGGCCCCCATAATCCTAGGGGAAATAGTTAGAGACCTGCTACACTACTTAGACATGCACTAGTCTATGGGAAAGGATGGCATTCACACAAGGGTACTGAGGGAGCTGGCCAAAGTGCTTTTCAAGCCACCTCCAAACATTTATCAACATTCCTGGCTAACCAGGGAGGTCACAGTTGACTGAAGGTTAACAAACATGATGCCTGTGTAGAAGAAGGGCTGGAAGGAGGATCTGAGGATCTATAGGCATGTCAGCCTGACCTTGATGCCAGGGACTGTTATGGAACAGATCGTCTTGAGGGCCATTATGTGACATGTACAGGCCACCAGCTGATCAGGTCCAGTCAGTTTGGGTTTATGAAAGGCAGGCCCTACTTGATTGACCTTATCTCCTATGACAAGGTGACTCAGTGGGCAAGGGAAAGGCTGTGGATGTTGTCTACCTGAACTTCAGTAAAGACTTTGACATGATTTCCTACAGCATTCTTCTGGAGAAACTGTTCATGGCTTGGATGGGTGTCCTCTTCACTGGGTAGAAAAGCATCTGAATATCTGGGCCCACAGAGTGGTGGTGAATGGTGTTAAATCCAGTTGGCTTCTGGTTGCAAGTGAGGTTCCCCAGGGCTCAGTATTGGGACCGGTTTTATTTAATTTGTTTATTGATGATCTAGATGATGTGATCAAGTGCATCCTCAGTAAGTTTGTAGGTGACAGCAAGTTGGACAGGAGTGTTGATGTGCTTGAGGGTAGGAAGGCTCCACAGGCGTAATCTGGACAGACTGGATCAATGGGCCAAGGCCATTTGTATGAGGTTCAATAAGGCAAAGTGCCAGGTCCTGAACTTGGGTCACAACAACCCCATGCAACACTACAGGCTTAAGGAAGAGTGTCGGAAAGCTTCCTGGCAGAAAAGGATGTGAGTGTTGGTTGACAGCTGGCTGACTATAAGCTGGTGTGTGCTCAGATGGGCAAAAAGGCTAACAGCCTCCCGGCTTGTATCAGAAATAGTGTGGCNTTTGCACTTGGACTCAATGATCTTAAAGGTCTTTTATAACCCGAGTGATTATATGGTTGCAACAATAAAGCTTTTACTTATAAGATACTAGGAGATTTGAGAAAGGCCAGTAAAATATCTACCTGTATTGACTGGTTCTGGTGGATGGTAGGTGCTGAATAAATAGGAAGATGCTGTGAGTCAATTTCTCACAATATTAGCAGGAAGGAAAACTTTTTTTGTTATCTTGTACCATATATAAATTAAATAGCAATGCATCTCTTAGGTTGATCTAAAAAGGAATAAATTTGCTTTGTTTCTTTGGTCAGTTACCCTTATTCATATCGGAAACATTGCTTACTTTAACATTTATGGAAGCTGTAATATAAAAACAAGCAAGTTATGGGTGCACACTGAGAGGTAGTTTTCATTAGAAAGTTTAGTTTCTTCTACCTAGAAGAATAATCTACAGCTGAACTTCTTGCATGGTCTACTAGGGAGTTCTGATAAACCATACTTGGCATGTCCTTGGATTAGTTTTCATTCAAATCCCATTAGTGATTTGAAAGAGAAAATATAAGTATGCTTACAAAATTTGAAAGCATTTTGGGCTGCATACTTTTTCAAAAACAATTGGAAAGTACAGAAATATAATAAACAGAAAACACAATGTGGCAACTATAATGAGCTTGTCCTTCTGTCAAGAAAACCATTTAAAGTAGATGTTAATTTTGAGGACTCTTCCAGGCCTACTTATTTATGATGCTATTTCATTATACATATTACAGAGAGGGGCAATGCACTTTACATCTTTCTCTGAAGCCTTCAGCATACAGAACAGTTCAGGAATAATTGGAAAACCTGTAGACTGACAATATGGACATTTTTATGCAAACTGTTGCTTTCTTTTTTGTATGAGTTAGTAACCTTTTTCCCAGAAATGTTAGCAAAATAAAATGCTGGAAAAAAACTCAGATATACTTGAGAGTTTAGTTAAAGCATAGTTTTGCATAACCATTTAAGGTTTTGGGATTGTATGGATAGTGTTGTTTACTGCTGAGTAACATCTCCTGTTATTCTCCAAAAGAAGCTAGAATAACATTTTTCTTAAAACGTATGAAGAGAATTGAACAGCGTGATAAATTCTTATTGCTTCTGAGGGCTATGATTAGCATACTTCATTAGGGGATTGGACTATTGTCACATCGACGCTACAGACTATCTACATCATAGCGGAATTAAGTGTTAAGGTTCCCAATGGAAGAAATAAAATTCACCAAGTTGTCAGTGAAGTTGTAATTTAATTGCTGATGTCCTGGGAAATAAAAGTAATAGGAAAGGTTTCTTTTCTACCAAATCTTGTTCACCTTTTTTTTATGTCACTGCAGGAGAGACATGTACTGAGTTAGTCCATAACTATAAATACAGAAAAAAACCCCATCCCCATAACACTTCTCACAGAAACAACATTGCTTTAAATCCCAGTGTTATCTTTTCCTCCTTAAAAATTATACTGGATTAGTAGGAGAAAGACAGTATTTGCATTGGTTATGGAACTTGAATCAAGTTAATCAGATGGACAGATCTTACATGTGATAGAAACTAGGAGTTTTAGTTCTTGGATATGAATCCACAAGATGTTAAAACAGATGGTCCAGGGGCCTTTTCAACTTGGACAATAATAGGAGGAAAAGTTAACTTGTTTTAGAGGACAGGCAAGATTCAACCTTATGTCTGACTACTTTAGGAGGTGCAACTCTCATGTCCAAAGCTGAATTACAATAATTTTTCATTTTTCCAAAAAGAAAAAAGCAACATGTTATGAGTGATGCTAGCTGCTTGTGTTGCTTCTAAAGGTTTTCTAGAAATAGCTATGCTTGTAGGGAAACCAGAAAATAGTTTTTAAATGCTTAGGTCCTATAAAAGACAACAGCATGAGAGGCAGACGTTAAGTTTCTGGAAAATCTGTCCAGATGTTCAGCTGTATTCTGTGTCATATTTGTTACTAATATTTTAACTTGCTTTCAGCTGTACTAGATAAAGTTCTTGGTGATTATAAAATGTGTTTCACCTTTTAGATTCATGAGGTAAAATGCCCACCTGAATTACTGGTATAGTTCTTCCTCTTTTGCTGTAAACAGTTGTGGATGCATGGAGGATACATCTGCTCTAGCACCCGGAAGACCTCCTCCCCCTCCTTCTTCACTGATCTTGGTCTCTGCAGGGCTGTTTCTTTCATATATTCTCACTCCTCTCTTTCAACTGCTGCTGTGCAGCAATTTTTCCCCTTCTGTCAGACATATGAGAAGCTACTGGTATCTTCTCACAAAAACCACTCCTGCAGTACCCCTCCTCCCAAAACCCAGTACAACAGTTTACTATTTATTCTCTGTGGTTTCACTAGTGACCCACTGATTGAAGTCTTTGATACTTGTAAATGCAGTGCTGTTCATAGTCATCCCTTGGAATTGCATGTCATATGCTACTTATGGAGGCTGCCACTCTTTAAGGACAAAATCCCACATTCATGTTGGGTGTGGAATTTCCACTGTATTCTTAAGGCTAACAAAATATTAAGCCAGTCAGATGGAGATTAGGTGTCATGGCCATAATTTGTAGGCTACTAGAATATCTGGAATAATCCTTTGATTGCAGTAGGATTTATAAGTGCATGAAAAAGTTCCTTCTTTGCATACTTCCAAGAAGTAGAGGTTCAATTCTAGATATTAAAAAAGTAGTTCTTGATATCTGGGAAAAAAATACCCCCTTCAGTGCTTAATTTCCAAACAGCTGAACTTTGGTAATCAATTTCAGTGATATGGCACTAGTGTTCTTGAGCTGTTAAACCTTTGGGAAATTTCACATTTTATGGTTGCTTTCATATGTGGATTTTATTTATTTTAAGGATACTATGTATACTTCTGTGAATGTCTGAGACAGATTACCCTTCATTGTAGGGTACATAGAGTTAACTTCAAAACTGATCTCTCTCCCAGTAATACAAAGCTTTTGAAGATGCAAGTGCTAGTGAAAAATCTCCAAACTCTGGGTCCTTGAATTGGATATAGTGTGATATTCCTATAATTTAGACCATTTGTCCAGGATTGCAGTGTCAAATGTAATAACTCTGTATTTGAGGTTTTTTCTTTAGAATTATAGAATCATTAAGGTTGGAAAAGACCTCTAAGACCGCAAGTCCGACCTCCAACCTAGCACTAGCACCATGTTCACCACTAAACCATGTCCTTAAGTGCCATATCCACATGTTTTTTTGAACACTTTCAGGGATGGTGACTCGAACACTTCCCTGGGCAGCCTATTCCAATGTAGACAACCCTTTCAGTTAAAAGGTTTTTTTCTCATATCTAATCTAAACTTCCCCTGGTGCAACTTGAGACTATTTCCTCTTGTCTTGTCACTTGTTACCTGGGAGGAGACCAACACCCACCTCATACTACCACCTTTCAGGTAGTTGTAGAGAGCAATATGGTTTCCCCTGAGCTTCCTTTTCTCCAGGCTAAACAACAGAATCACAGAATATGCTGAGTTGGAGGGGACCCACAAGGATCATCAAGTCCAATACCTGGCCCTGCACAGGATCATCCCCAAGAGTCACATCATGTGCCTGAGAGTATTATCCAAAAGCTTCTTGAAATCTGGCTGGCTTGGTGCTGTGACCACTTCCCTAGGGAGCCTTTTCCAGTGCTCAACCACTCTCTGGGTGAACAACCTTTTTCTAATATCCAACCTAAACCTCCCCTGACACAACTTGAGGCCATTCCCCTGAGTCTTGTCACTGGTCACCAGAGAGAAGAGATAAGTGTCTGCCCCTCCTCTTCCCCTCATGAGGAAGTTGTAGACTGCAATAAGGTCTCCCCTCAGTCTTCTCTTCTCCAGGCTGAACAAAGTTATCTTATGACTTCCCCTCAAGACCAAGACGTGCTCCAGACACTTCACCAGCTTTGTTGCCCTTCTCTGGACATGCTTCAGCATCTCAGTGACCTTTCTGAAGTGAGGGGCCCAGAACCAAACAGAGTAGTTGGGGTGTGGCCCCACCAGTGCCAACTACAAGGGGACAATCACTTCCCTAGTCCTGCTGGCCTCTCTGTTTTCGATACAAGTCAGGATGCCATTGGCCTTCTTGGCCAGCTTGGCACACTGCTGGGTCATGTTCAGCCAGCTGTCAACCAATACTCCTACATCGTTTTCTGCCGGGCAGCTTTCCAGACACTCTTCCCCAAGCTTATAGCACTGCACGGGGTTGTCATGACCCAAGTGCAGGACTTGGAACTTCACTTTATTGAATTCCATATAGTCAGCCTCAGCTCATCGATCTAGTCAATTTTTATGAACAAGAGTGTTTGAGATCACTTAAAAAATCATCAGCAAGTGTATGAGCAAAAGCCAGATCCCTCTGAAGAGTCTCTGTACTCTTCAGCAAATCAACACTCTTGCCCAACTTTGTGTCATCTGTGAACTTGCTTAGGGTGCACTTGATCGCCTCATCCAGGTCGTCAGCGAACACGTTAAACAGAACTGTCTGCAATACTGAGCCCTGGGGAATACCACTCATGACTGACCACCAGCTGGTTGTAACTCCATTCACCACCACTCTCTGGGCCCAGTCATAGAACCAGTTTTTTACCCAGCAAAGAGTTCACCTGTCTAAGCCATGGGAAGCCAATTTCTCCAGGAGAATGCTGTGGGAAATGGTGGCAAAGGCTTTAATGAAGTCTAGGTAGACAATATCTACAGCTATTCTGTCATCTACTAAGCAGGTTACTTTGTCATAGAAGGAGATCAGGTTTGTCAAGTAGATCCCGCCTTTCATGAACCCATGCTGGCTGGGCCTGATCCCCTGGTTGTCCTGTACATGCTACATGATGGCACTCAAAATTATCTGCTCCATGCCTTTCCCTGGCACTGAGGTCAGGCTGACAGGCCTGTTGTTCCCCAGATCCCCCTTTCAACCCTTCTTATAGATAGGTGTCACATTTGATAATTTCCAGTCACCTGAGACCTCCCTGTTTGACCAGGACTGCTGGTAAATGATGGAAATTGGCTTGGTAAGCACTTCAGCCAGCTCCCTGAGTACCCTTGGGTGAATCCCATCTACCCCCATCAACATGTGGAGGTCTAAGTGGAACTGCAGGTTACTGACCATTCCCTCCTGGATTATGGGGGCTTTATTCTGCTTCCTGTCTCTGTCTTCTAGCTCAGGAAGCTGGGTACCCTGAGGGGCAACTGGTCTTACTAAAAACTGAGGCAAAGAAGACATTCAGTACCTCGGCCTTTTCCTCATTTTTTTGTTATTATGCTTTCCCCCACATCCAAAAAAGGATGGAGATTATCCTTGTCCCTGCTTTTGTTGCTGATGTATTTGTAGAAACACTTTTTGTTGTCTTTTACAGCAGTGGCCAGAGCCAAAGCTCTCTGTTCTGACATGCCAATTGTCTTCTGTGCTGGCTCATCTTTCAGCATGGGGACAGCCTGCTCCTGCTCCTTTAAGATTTCCTTCTTAAAGGACATTCAGCCTTCCTGGACTATTTTGCCCTTCAGTACTTCCTCTCAAGAGACTCTCTCAACCAGTCTCCTAAATAGGCCAAAGTCTGCCCTCCAGAAGTCTAATTTGGCAGTTATGCTGACCTTAAAAACACCTTCCCCACACTCCTCCCTGCTTCCCAAGCTCTACC
>VXBI01006526.1:0-31358 GCA_013397375.1 Toxostoma redivivum
GGAGATACTGGGGACAAGTGTGTCAGAAAACTACTCAGGTATTCTGGAGAAGGATCCAGCCCCAGACAACTCCTGGTATTCCCAGAGGACCCACAGAGGTTGCACAGGAAGACAGTGAGCCAAATGAGGCCAACACAATTTTTCTCTGAGCACTGGTCAAGCAGGCACAGCATCCAACCCTCCTAGCAGATGCAGACTATGTGCAACAGTGAGTGATCATCATGGAGAGATGGGAAAAGCAAGAGAAAATGATGTGTCTTGTCCCCTCACATGTCAGCCCTTGGGCATGTAGGCAAGAAGCACGAGAGCAATGCAATCACTCCCATGATCTGAGCATTCTTTCTGTCACAGAATTCCTTGAGTCTCATCCTGGCCCTTACAGAAGCTTTCATACAGGAAAGCACGTGGAATTAGACAGGAAATGAAAAGGCAGCAATGCAGGAAACCAGGACACAGCCCCTACTATTAGATGGGATGGTGCATATTTGACATGAGCTGGTCACAAAATTATCACTTCTAAAAAGGTGCCTCTGGGCCTGAGGAAGTGCAGGACTGCTATAAAAGGCAGTCCTGGTCTCTGCACTCTCATCCACTTCTCTCACCTCCTTCTCTTCAGGAATCAGGTGAGTGGGAAACCTCTTCTCCTGCTTCAAGAGCAGCTCTTTCCTGGCTGTAGGTCTCTGCTGACAGGGGCTGTCATAGCCCAGGGCTGGGAGCTGCTTGTGCTGGGAGAGGGCAGGGGAGAGAAGGTCTTGTGCNACAGATGCCTTCCCTGCTAAAGCTTGTCCTTGATCAAGAACCTCCAAGACCTGACAACATGCTACTAAACAAGACATAGAGCTTTAGACCTTTGTATTTAAAATCTCTCTTCATCTCTGGCTTCTTCTGTAAAGGGTGGCAGGAAGCATCCATCCTGCAATACCCATTGTCTACTTTTCCATTTTTCACCTTCCTCTCTCCTTCTTTTGCTGTCCACATCTCCCCAGGTCAGCCTAGTGTGACCTGTTGGCCTCCCTTCCTCTGCAGGCCAGACAGGTGGACACCTCCACTGCATCTTTACAGTTGCTCCTGGTGCTCTCTCTGAGCCACCTCCTTTTCTTCTTTATACTCATTAAATTTGTTTGGCATCCAAGCCTTGACCTTGGAGTCCTCCTTCATTCTATGGCAACTCTTCAGTGAGTTCAGGGAGAAAGGTTGTTTTTGGAGAGGATTAGGCTGGGCACAAAAGGGATCTTTCCTCATTCCCAGAGGAAGGAGAGCATAGGACTCACTTCATTGGGTTGTCTTAAATGCCCTGTCCCTTGGAGGTGGAGGAGATGCTCCTGGCTACTCCAAACCAATGACCACCAGTCCATGCAGCCTTGCTGCATCTCTTCCTAGGTTAGGCTGGAGCACTGCTCCCTGGAACACGCTCTGTGAAAGGGGAGCTGCCCAACCACTGCTGCCTGTGCATGAGGAGCCCACGGTTGCAGGAGGGCAGTGGATGAAGTCAGCACCCCTTTGGCTCTTGGGGAACAGAATTCTCAGGAGCTTTATCTGCGGTAGGCAGTTTAAATAGAGGGTAACACCAAAGGGTGGCAGGAGCAGGAAGACAAAAATATCTGGGAACAGTCCACAATCTCATCTCTTGCTTTCCCACTTCTCCATTACCTGGTCTAGGATCCATGGCCAGTGCACACAGGCACAGGCAGATGTACCCCATATGGTCCTTCAGCACCTGGCAGTGTCCAGTGCCCAAACATCCCCATGGGGACTGCAGCTCCCAGCAACCTGTGGCTGCTCTGTGGTATTTTGTCTTCTCCAAGTCTGGGGCAGCTTTCTGGGTCCTCTTAAATTTACACCACTGCCAAATGCTAGCTCTGCTCTGGAATGGCTCCTTGCAAGAGCAGTTATCTCTTCATCCCCACTGGATATTGTAGGGACAAAGAAATTGCCTGAGCAGTCAGAGATTGGACTTGGAAAGTTAAAGCCCTGATAGAATTAAAACCGGCCTGGGACATCAAAGGCAATAGGAAAAGTTTCCAGGGATATTCAGGAAGGCAGAAAAAATATGGGCCCTGTCTAGAACAAAACAGGAGACCTATCTACCCAGAACATGCAGAAAGCTGAGGTAGTCAATGACTCCTTTTTTTGCCTTGATCTTCACTGACAGGTGCATCAGCTACATCACCTGAATTGCAGAAGGCAAAAGTAGGGGCTGGCACAGGTTGCCCAGAGAAGCTGTGACTGCCTCATCCCTGGAAGTGTCCACAGCCTGGTTGAACAGGGTTTGGCTGATGTCCAAGTGCATGGCTGGGATTAGATTTTCCTTCCTCTGGCTACTTCATCTAGGAGATAAAACCACAAGAGCAATTAAATCTCCCAAGGAGAGATCTCTTAACCATGCTTCAGAGGAGGCTGAGGGAAGGATTAGAACAGGACAAGCCAGTCAGACACATCTTTCCCATACCACAATTAGTTCCAGCTCAGGGTGAGCTGGTGGAGCCTGGTGTGATCCATGTGGCAATCCTCAAGAGCTCCTTGAACCTGGACACTGCTCTTTTCCCAAGCCCCTGGGTCTGGACCCAGGATGCTGCTAATGGTGTTTGCCTCCGCTGCAGAGGCTGGGGAGGAGATATCCGACCTTTCCACCCCTGGACAAGCTGAGGTCAGACCTGCATGCAAACAGTGCTGTAGGGGGAATGACTCCACAGGGAATGTACACACAGTTATGTAATATTAATCATTAAGGGTGGGAAAGACCCTTAAGATAAAGTCCATGCTGGGGGTATGCTGGCACTTTTATTGCCATGGATATATTTGGATTATATTGCAATAATAGGGTCCTGCAGCTGTTAGTGAGGCTGTGTTTTCATTGAGATGCTGACAATCAGTTGTTGGTCACAATCTCCTGTCCAGCTTTTGAACTGGCCAAAATGGTACATTACATGAGGAGTGGGTTTTGGAGATAATTTCTCATATTTCCAAATCACTTATAACTTCAGAAGCTCTTTTTCACACAGCAGAAGTTGTGTATTGTGGTACATTAGTGATCCTTGAGTCAGGGAGTTCAGACTTTAAGAGAGCACATGCATTATATCCTTCAAGTTTTAGATTTTTTTTATCAGGGTTAATGTCAATACTTGAACCAAAGGACCACACACTGCCGTTGGGCAGGTGCCAGGTTCAAGTCTTCAAAACATCAAAACCCCAAATGTTTTCTTTGTGGTCCTTTAAGTTCAGCTTCTCATCCAGGAGCCATAAATTAACCCCTGTGGTTTGGGACTTCACTCTTGTTCTGTTTACCTCAGTGGTTTTAACTCTTTGCCCTCCAGGCCAGACACACAGCTTTTTAGCTGTGTTAGTATTGAAATTTGTGCTCCCATATGTATTCCAAATATCATTGCTGATGAGGACTTACAAATAGAAATGTATGACCATTATAATCTATCTATGGATAAGCTTCCACTCAACTGACTGGCCCATTTGCCATCCAGGTGTTACTTGGGTTTTGATCTTGAACTTGGAGAAAGTTATTATCCTCTCTTGGAGCTGGTCATGGTGCCCAAATGTTTGGAGTATTTTCTCTCTGATTGCTATTGCTGACTCTGAACTGTATTAATTAGACTCTGGATGACCCCAGCAGGCTGCCTCTGAATTGCAGCTCTTGGAATGCCTAATGCTAATTCTTATTATATAACTCTCTCCACCTCTGAGTTCTGTTTGGACATTCAGTGGAACTATTAATTTGCCCAAGATTGCAGCCTGCATTCTTGGTTCCACCAGATAGGATCACTCAGTCTCATCTCTTGTCCATAGTCCATGGTATTGTGCATTAATGTTGCCCAGGCAGGGAGATTTCTGTACATTAAGTCTTCTTCCTGATTCTCAGCAAGCTCCCTTATGGTCGACTGGGGGTTAAAATCTGTGTCTCAATATTATCTCTTTTTGTGAAGAGGTAAGGTTTGAGAATGGAATGTTGTAGTATGTCACAGTTTACAGTTGTCTGAAGAGGAACATTAAGGGCTGTGCTTGTGCATGGCCTGGCTGCAGCCAGCTTTTATAATAGCTCTGGAGATTACATTCAAGGATCTAATGGGTATTCACAGACACTCTCCTCTCTCCAACACATTCACTCCTCCAGCCCATGTGCCATCCCACATTATGGAGTGGGGATGATCTGGTTGTTGATTCTGGAATCAGAATTTAAAAAGACACAGGACCCCAAACCCCCTGGTCTCATCACCATTTAGTAAGATCCCATCTCCCCCAGTTAGACATGAAGCCTTAGAGTGGCTGCCTAAAACAGAGGCTAGACAAAATTAAGAAAATAAAAATGAGTATTTATTAAAGGCTTTGAATAGATACACCTTGGGCAGTCAAAAGCCTTGGAGAGGGGCTATGCCCAAGACAAAGGTCACGAGTTTTTCATGTTATAGTAACTTTGGTCAATATACATACCAGGGGTTAATCCTCCAATTACAATTTCAGGTAATGAAATCATATGCCCCCAGTTTGCTCTCCCCAGCTCACTTTTGTTTATACTTTTTGGGGCCTGAGACAGTGAAGTGTCCTTGAGTCCCAGGCCTAGAGAGGAATTGTTGTGTCTGACCAAAATGTGAAGACAGTAACTAATACTCTATATGGAGTTCAGAGTTATACACTAAAGAATTGCAGGATTACAAATACATGAAAAATATAAAAGCTAAAATCCTAAGGCATCAGTCATGCCTGCCACAAACATTCAGTTTCAGTCTGGAAGGACACACCAGGGCAAAGAGCTCCGTGAAGAAGCCAGAGGTCACAGCAGATTTGATGGAATTGTTGGGCCACCATGTGGAAGTCCCAAAATCAGCCCCCAGTCTCATCACTGATGTCTGCCCTTGGCTCTGCACAGCCAAGGAGAGACACTGGCACACTACAGCCCCTTCACCCCACAAGCTGGGGCTGCCCTTGGGGCTGGTATTGTCAGCCTAGTGGTCCATGAAAGGCTGGCAGCAACCTGGGGAGGCTGCTGGGAGTGTGGAACAAGCAGGAGCTGCAGCTCAAACCTGAGACCTGGAGGGACCAGCAGGAGCAGAACTGCTTGGAGCAATTCTGGCTGTATGGGAGTGTGAGCAGGGATTCCTCTATCACCAGTCTTCCACAGTCATAGACACTATGTTTTCTGTACCTTGAGTCTACACCAAATGTCACCAGGAATGGAAATGCATATGTTTCCACAGGAGACAACATAACGCTAAAATCATGGAATTATAGGATCATAGAATGGTTCCGGTTTGGAAGGCATGCTTACCGGAGTTGCTGTTTGGGTCCCTGTCTCAGTCGTGGCATTCCCAGAAATGGTTTGGTCCCTGCTTTAACCACAATCCTCAGACTGAAATGAGTCATGACTCGACCAGCACAGGCCAAGCCAAAAGCTGCTGGTTTTCACTGGGATAGCAAAGACACCTTTCTGTCAGCTGTGACACAAATTTACCAGGATTTTTAGCCTGCTGAAGTGTAAATTCCCAAGATATGGGAGGTGATAACTGCTCTGAGCACTTGCCCAAACCCTTTCACACACCCTGCCACTCAGGCATCAGGCGCCTCAGGGCTTATTTTGCTGTTGTTTCACCCAAAAGTTGTCTCCTCTCACACCAGGATGACACTGGATTCCACAAACCTGACAATGAGCCCACAGTGTTAATTAGCACAACTGTTAACTAAGCAGCTCAGGTGAAGGTAAACAAGGACTTGGGAGCCTGCAAAACAAAAGAACTCGTTTCATTCATGGATGGGAAGAGAGATGTGTATTCCCTCTTCCTCTCCTCTCCACTGCTTTCAGCACAGCAAGGGCATTGCAAAGCACCCAGCTTTGATCCTATCAAAGTGTTCCCAAGCCCATTTTAGATGTCAGAGCACCTATCACAGCTAAGGCTTAAATCAACAATCTAAATAAACATCTGAGCTGTGCATCAGGAAACTGATCTGCAGCCCTTACTCGGGACACTGGGGAGAGGTATTTCAGGTGTCTCTTGTGGTGATTTGGTGTAGGAGGTGATGAATCACCCATGGGAAGTGCCACTCTCTGCATGGATGAAGGACTGAAGTGAATGCATTTGATATACTATACATAGCTTTACCATCCCACTGGGGACATCTGAAAGGAATCAGTCTCATAAACCTCCTTTTCATGTCATAAATGAGCAGAAACTGTGCTCCAAGATAGAGCTTGTCTGAGTTAATTGAGGTTTTTCTGATATTTATTTGGAGATATAATTCTAAATAGAAAAGAATTTATCTTCTTGACCTCCACAGCAGGTGTCTTCACCTGAGCTATTTGTCACAGTGGGGTAAAATAGCCAATTTCAGATCTAAATTTATCTCCTTTAAAAGGTACCGTACCAGTCAGGCAAGCCACATTTTACAAGGATCAAATTTTCTCCCAGTGGTGTTGAAGAGAGTTTAAAGACTAAAAATAACCTAGGCAAAAAGAAAAATCATAGTAGACATCCAGGTTTTATTGAGAAGACTCCCACCCAAAAATACACTGTCTACACTGCCTAGAGACAAAACAGGAAAATGTTGGACATGAGAAAACCACTTTTTGCAACTTCTGTCAACTCCAAAGGCTCAGTGGGGTTAGAACAAGGCTGATTTGTGCTTTGTGTGACAGATGCAGCTGATTAGAGCAACCAGTCCAACTTCTCTCCTTCTCACAAAAAACCTATCCCTGCCACCTCTGTCCCTAGACTACTTTAGACATGAGTGTGAGGTTCAGCAGTCAGACAGAGCTGCTGACCCAGGCTCTGATGGCAAGTGGTGGGTTCACATTTGATCATTTGCTGGAGCAAGTTATGCATACAAGGAAATGTGTGTGGATCACACAACTGGTTCCCACCATTCAGCCAGAGCAGTGGACATCCTGTTCACATTGGCTTTACCAAAACCTTCTGCCCTCTCTCTCAAATAATCCTTATAGCCAAACTGGGGAGATACAAGCTGGAGAAGTGGAGTTTAAGGTGGGTGAAAATTCCACCAGATGTCTGGGCTCAGAGGATTCTCAGTAGAGCTAAATACTGAATCTCCCACAGGCACCTTGATCAACTAAATTTGCATCATCAGAATGTCTTGATTCTACCAGAAGGGCAAAGGTTCAGACAAAAGAGTACAGAAAGAAATGCCACTGAATTGAGAGCTGATTAAAATCCTCCTGTTTACCATCTCCTGTGCCTGTAAAAACAAACAAGCCAACAAAACTGGAAAAGTTCCCTAATTAACTACATGGGACTGTGGTTAACTGCCTTCCAATTCTTAATGAGTGGTGAGAAACATTCCACACTTCATTAGGAGCAGGGCCATGTGATGCCTTTAGGGGGATCACACATATTTTAACACCATTACAGGCAAACCCAGGCACCAGGAGCTCTGAGTCTGATGCTACAGTACAAAAACTGTTCCTCTGGGAACTCTAGGTGGACCTGTGTGTGCCATATTTCTGTATAATAGCTCCTCTGGAGTGCAGTGAACAGCACAGATTCAATACTAATATAACACCCAAGGGAAGGATGAATAAAGAGGTAGGTAAAGGATTCTGTTGATTTCTTATGATATTTAAAGATTATTTGCATGACTTTGTCAAATATTTCCTATCCTTGCTCAGTACCCCTCATTCATCACTGAAATTTCTCTGGCAGTCAAAACCAAATCTTCACCTGCAACACAAAGCCTGCAATCAGGTGTTCACCCACAGGATGAGTTCTTTTCTACTCAGTCTTTTCCAGCTTCAGCCCTCACTCCCTTACTTCATCCTAGAGCTCTGTAGTCACTCTAGAAACACTTTGGACACTTTCCCTGGAGCCCACATCAAAGAGCAGAAAATGGTATTGCTCCAAAGGCAGAGCAAGTTCAGCAGCCTTCTGCAACAAGAAACCTCTCCAGACATCAGATCAGGTTAGGAGACTGGTGCTTAAGATTCCTAAGAGAGGGAGTCTCCTGAATACCTGGGAGTCCCAGGTATTTTCTCCTTCAAGGAGGAAAATTTATTTGAGGTCCAGGTCCCTCTGGCAAATTCCCCAATATGTCTCTTTGTCCTCACCAGTTTGCAGGTGACAGCACCTGTTCTGAAGTCCACAGGGGAACAGAAGCCTTTTTTCTACTGCCAAAACTCACCAGCTTCCAGCCTTCCTCCCCCTGTGAACCTCCTCCTGACCTGGCCATGGTCCCCATCTGCTCTGCCTTCCTTGCTCTGTGCAGCTTGACTCCATGTGCCAGCACCCACCACACAGCACTGGAACCAGATCCACTCAGGGTTTCCATGCACAAGCTGGACAGGATTTCTTGGCATTTCCCCCTTGACATAAAGCTAATGCTCTTTGAAGCTTTTTAACATGGAAGATGCAAGAGGCAATCTAGGCTGCAGGGCCGGGCTGTGCTGAGGAACAGCAGCTTTGGGATGGCCATCACATCCTGTTGTGATGAGTGCCAGAGAGGTACAGACTCGTTTGTGCTCATCTGCACAGCATGGCATGCAAATTTGTCTACATCATGCATTCAAAGAAATTTATCATCCACCTAAGTGCATCCATCAAGCAAAAATGCTCTTATGTGACCACTGTGGGTTCAATGGGCACAACCCTGGCTGGGCTGGAGCACGCCAAGGCAACTCAAGGTCCAAAACATGGACTGGCTGAGGATCCCCAGTCATGACCTAAAGAGTGGAGGAAGCCAAGCAGCCTGGGAAATCTCTTCCAAGGTTGGTGAATGAAGGAGAAATATTGAAGCCCAGCATTGCAGTTCAGCTGCCTGGAAGAGAAAGGCCAGTAGCAATCAAAGGGGCTGGAAGGGAGAGAGGGAAAAGGACATGGTGTATCCTCACAAATGGGATCCATTTGGTGTCCAGCAAGGATTGCAGGGCTGAGAGAAGCTCGGCCTTTTGTCAGTGGGGTTGAAAACACCATCCCAGGACTGCCCCAGGCCACTGGTTCTGGTCTGTAGAGGACTTCTGTAGCAATTGGTGGGAGTGTTCTGCCCACAATTACATGCTCTGTCCCAGAAATTTTAGGAAATCTCATTCTAATCTCAAAACAAACATCCATGAGGGAAATACAAGGTAAACAAGGAAGTGAAAGGCACCAGAAACCTGAAACACAGCCTGCATCATCTGGAATATCTTACATTTCAGAAGAGCTTTTCAAATTTTTTTCAGTCTGCTTGAGCAAAATCTGAGCCTGGGGCAGTGCAGGACCAGTATAAAAGCCAGTGCAAGTCCTTGGTCTCTGATCTACTTCACTCTCCTTTTTCTCCTTAAGAACAAGGTGAGTCTGCAATCCCTTTTCCTTCTGCTACTGCTAGAGGATGAAGCCATTACTCAGTGGACAGGTTTTGTGGTTTAACCTCAGCCAGCAACTGAGCATGACAGAGCTGCTCACTCACAGTGCCTCAGCAGGATGGGATAGAAATCCAGAACAGTAAAGGTGAGGAAATCCATGAGTTGAGATAAAAACAGTTTAACAGGTACAACAAAAGCCAGCACACAAGAAAAGCAGACCAAGGAATTAATTCAGCATTTCCCAAGGCAGGTGGGTGTTTAGCCAACCCCAGGAAAGCAGGGCTCCAACATGTGGAACGCTGACTTGGGAAGACAAGCACCTTAACTCCAAACACGTCTCTCATCCTTCTTCTTCCACATATTTATACACAGGGCATGACACCATATGTTCTGGAATATCTCTTTGGTCAGTTGGGGTCAGCCATCCCAACTCCTTGTGCACTCCCAGCAGGTGAGATGGTGTGAGGAGCAGAGAAAGCCTTGACTGTGTAAACACCAGTCAGCAACAACTAAGACATCCCTCTATTTTCAAAGCTGTTTCCACCACAAATCAAAGTGTGATGAAGATGGTATGGAATAATGAATGGAGAATATACTGGTTTTGGCTTGGATAGAGTTAAATTTCTTTAGGGTGGCTGATATGGGGCTGTTCTGATATGGATTTGTTCTGAAAACTCTCCTGATAATACACCTGAGATCCTGTAGAACAGGAAGCTGAACTTCATGTGGTGTTTAGCAATGTGGAGAATGGGCTCCTCTCCTTGGAGCCAGCTGCTGCCTGATATGACAACGACCTGTCCTCTCCTCTACTGGTACCAGATCATAGTGTAAAGTCAGAGCTCTGATAGGTGTGAGTGGTCTGGAAGTAGCCTGATTCTGTCCTGCCAGGACTTGGCCCTTTTTTCTGGGTCGTGGTGTCTGGAAAAATATAAGAAACAATATAAGTGCAAGGAAAGGCTCCAGGAAGCAAGCCTAGATGTCTGATGTTCTCATTTTCTTATGGATGAATTCTCCCGTTCCTTGCAGATCAGCAAGAACTCAAGGGCTGGGGACAGCAAAATTGTGAGGACAAGAGCTCTCAGTTCTCAGCTCAGTGTGGCTCCACAGTGCAGTAATGATCTTCACCTCACATAAGGTTGTCCCATAGGACAACTGTATGTAGCCCCACTCCCAGATTCCTGCTCTCTTGTTCCACAGAATTCCCAGGAAACTGTCTGTTGTGTCACCCTGGTTCTGGGATCTATGGAGCAGCTAAGGAAGTTACATCCTTCCTCCAATTTCCTGTTATCTGGGGCCCAAATAACAACAAACCAAAGCCAGAATGAAGAAAAAAGGGGTCTTTGGCAGTTTTGACTCACAAGAAGAAATCAGTAGCCACAACTGTATGTACCAGACAGAAAAGAGAGTAGGGCTGCCTGTTAGTGTTAATGGGCACAGCTGCATCTTCAAAATACAGAATCCATGTTTAGAAGGCAGAAAATTGAAATAGCAGTAGAGAACTTCCTCAGAGACACAAGTGAGAAACCATGGCCTGAATGAATTAGAAGGCGAGGCAGAGATGAATGGAGGCAGAGAGAGAGAAAGGAAAGGAAGAGCAGGGAAAGAAAAGCAGTAGTTAGTGTGCAATGACTGCAGCCCCACAGCCATGTCCTGGGCAATGCTTGCTGCTGCTCTTACAGCTCTGCCAGAAGGGTCCAGAAACACCAGACTGAGTCAGGCCACAGGGATTCCATTCTATTCAGGGATCCTGAGATAGGAATCAGGTGCCAACCCTGCCAGCAGAGCCCCAGGGACAGGTGGGGACCTCTCAGGAACTGGCAAACTCATACCCCAGTAGAGAATCCCTCTATCCCTTCAGCCTCAGGGCCAGTCTTGGATTAATTCCCTGATGCATCTTTCTGCCCTCACTGGAGCAAGGTGAGAGCACCTCTTCTGAAGGAGCAGTCCCACAGGTGAGCTGTCCCTGTCCTCACACACAGGAAAACTTGTCTGTCTGGTCAAGGATTGCAGGGCTGGGGGGAGCTTGGCTTTGTGTGCCCTGTCAGCTTGCCCCACGGGAGGGTCCCAGGCAATGACTCCAGCCTGCAAGGGAACCCTGCAGAGAGCCGATGCAGTTTATGGTAGCAATTACATACTCCTGCAATGGAAATTCTCAGAATTCTCATCAACCCTCAGAGAAAATATCCATGGGGGGATGAACATAAACACAGGAATCCAAAGTTATCAATGCAGGAATCTGAAACACAGACCATATCATTAGCTGGAATGTTTTGCAACTTATTTCAGGAAATTATTGCTTCCACAAGAGAAAGTCTCAAGGCCTGGAGCAGTGCAGGACCAGACCAGTTATTATCTCTCCTATCAATTTGTTGGAGGTTAGGATTTTTTTTTTTTCATTTTCTCTGAGTGAATTTTCTCCCATCTGTTACCTTAAAGATAATAACAACCAGTACTTAAGAGACAAAAGAAATAGCCAAGGTGGGGGGAAGGATGCAGCTGCACTGTCCTAGCTGGGGAACTTTCTCTTGGAAGGGCAGAGATACCACAAGATTTGGGCTGGGGGTGAGGGAGTGGTCTTGGCTCCTGTCTGTCTCACTCTCAAGATTGGAGGGGAAGAGTCGAGTTGCTGCTCCTGAGGGAAGAATTCACCACCACCATGGACTTCAGTCCGGCACTGCTTCTTCTTTACCATGGGTGAGCCTCTGCTCATTAGAGCAGCCAGTGAACTGGGACCTTAGTAACGCTCGATCTGACTGGAGAGGACCCTCACCATCTACTCGGGTGCCTCAGGGGAAAATCCTGGGACCCCAACGCCCTCCCCCTTCCCGAGGATGCGTCCCCTGGCTGCACACGGCAGCTGCTACCGAGAAGCCCGGCTGCTGCTGCCCAGCCCACTGCTCTGTGCTGCTGCCTTGGGCTTTTTCACTACATCCTAACCCAACATCCCATGTCAGCCTGACCCACACGGCTCCTGCTAAGGCTGTGGAGTTTTCTGTTACATTTTTTCACCACCCTGGGTTATGCCTGCCTCTGCCATTCCAGCCACCACTCCTGCTAGATTTCACCATTGGGAGGGGCACAAGGACCGGCTGCTCCTGAGGGTTTGTAAAGGGAGCCCCTTCTCCATGCCTTGGGTATGTAAATGGAGCCCCTTCTCCATCCGCTCCCCCCCAGCCGCCATGAACAGCTTGAAAAGGCGGCCGAGCTGGCGTCACAGCGCCCCCTGCAGGGCAATCATCGCACCCGCCCTGCCCGGCCCGGCCGGGAGCCAACAGCGCCCCTGCTGGCTGTGCCCGGAACTGCACCCAAGGGGAAAGTGCCTGCAGCCCAGAGCAGCTGGGACTGGGCTCTGGCTCTGCTTGCTGTCGCTGCCGGTGCTGTTGTTTGTTTGCCTTGGTTTACACACACACACACTGGTAAAGAACTGGTGTTCCTTTTTCCCATCTCTTTGCCTGAAAGCCCCTTAATTTCAAAGTTATAATAGTTCAGAGGGACAGGGGTCAAATTCTCCATTCCAAGGGATGTTCCCACCTTCCTTGGCAGACACCTGTCCTTTAAACCAGGACACTCTTCACTCCCCTTTGTTGCATTCTACAACAGGTGAGATGGGACCCCTGTTCTGTTCCACCAGGATGTGGATGTGTGTGAATGAATCCTGTGCTCTGGGCTTGACAGAATGTTCGTGGTTATGGCTGTTTTATGCAGAGTGCCTGGGACCTAAAGGCGAGGATCATATCTGCCATCCTACATAGCACCTAACTTACATAAATGGGCCTAATATGAGAGCCCTGGGTGCCATCTCACTGCTGGGTATGACTGTGTGCTCTGGTAGAGGAGCTGGCCTGG
Organism: Toxostoma redivivum; assembly: GCA_013397375.1. Classification (NCBI taxonomy): domain Eukaryota; kingdom Metazoa; phylum Chordata; class Aves; order Passeriformes; family Mimidae; genus Toxostoma; species Toxostoma redivivum. Next base: position 13,139 of record VXBI01006526.1, read on the forward strand.
TTTGATTTCTTTGGAATACTTGTGACATCGCTCTCACAGTTTAGCCAATTGCATCACATTGCAAGGTTTATCTTCAGTTGTTACAGTGGGCCCTATCTCAAAAATCAATTCAATTTTTACAAGTTGACAGAGTTTAGGGTGAGGTGGGGAGTTTGGCTTTACTGCATCAAACTCCTCTGTCAATGAATAAAGGATGGGAAGATCATACTGAATGAAGTCTGCCTCCCTCTCTACCTCATTAGCAAGGCTGGGAAAGTCCTCCTCATTCTTCAGCTCCCCACTGAGACCGGGAATTTGCAAATTTAATTCTCTTTCTCTTTGGAAGAAGTCGTACAACTGGTTCCTCAAGTTTTCAGCCAAGTCTTTTTAGCATTCAATTTCTTTTCAGCTTTCTCTCCAGTTAGGTGTTCAACTTCTAATTTGCAAAGTTTTAGTTACGTAAAACAAAGACTAAATGCCTTATTTCATTGCTTGGCAACATACTTCTCTCACCAAAATGGCAGCGTGTTTTTTCGTTTTCTTTTACCATGTCCCTGGTTTTCTTGACTTTATGTGCCTCTGCAAATATTCTGTTTTGTCTTTTTATCAAAATTTTCCATCCTGCCAACTACACCAAATTGTCACTGGTGGAGAGGGAGCTTCAGACAGAGTTTATTAGAGAAGTCCTGTTGAGTTGTGAGGTGCAGAGAGGACACCTTGGCTTTCTAAATTCCTCCTCAGAAAGCAGTCTGGGTTAGACAGCATCCAGTCTTAGCCCTACACTGTCAGTGATTTAGGAAACTCTGTCCTACAGGACTAATTATGGAAAATTTTAGATACATACATATTTATGTGTATATATACATATATGTAAAATGAATTATTATGACAAATTATTAGACAAAATATCTTAATCAGAATTATTTACTGCACATTATAAAATCTAGTACTGTATAGAATATGATAGGATAGTGCACTATATCAAAGGAATTATATTAAAGCAATTATATTAAAGCTAGCAAAAATAAACAACTATTAAAATAAATATTGGTGCAACTCAGCATACCAACGCCCGTGGGCAGATCTCTCTTACTTGATATAAAGGAGTATTCTTGAAGGGACATTTCCACTCCAAGAAAGAAAAGCTCATGCACACATCCAAGCAGGAAAATGTTAGAAGAACCTATTGTATAAAATTGGACTGGACTTCTGTAGTATTGAGTCATTGACTCTCAGTCATGTGTTTGTGGTTGCAGCAATGTAAGGATATTGATTAGGAATTGGTGAGCCAGATACGGGACCCTCCCCTCAGCCCACTACTGATAGCCTGGCATATAGGGCATTCTTCAAGTTGCTTGACTACAATGCAGGGCAGAGCATCCTGCTAGAGTGTCTCACCCTTCCATCACTCCAGGAAGACCCAGGGCTCTGATCTGTGCCTGCCACATCCCCCCAGAGCAACACCTTTATCTCTGGCAGCTGGGGACAGTGTGGGGAGAGAAAAGGACCACACAGAGGCACAGACTGGGATGCAGCAAAACTTTAATGAATTGGAAGACGGAAAGGAGGTCCTCGGAGTGGGCGCTGTAGTGAAGGGAGCACCAGGGAGATGTAGGAGACTCTGCCCCTTGACCAGGGTGCAGTTCATAGCTTGGATGGGGCTTAGCCAGTGATCACTGGCCAGGAGAGAACAAAACAACAGTAAAGAGAGAGAGAGAAAGAAGAGCGGGAGAAAAGGTCAAGTTAGACAAGGACATGGTTTCAGATAGCCCAGGTAACTTCCACCAGTGCAGGTGGACTCATGGATGTTCAGTGCCTCTGAAAACAATGGTCAGAATCTCCATGCTCAGTCCATTTCCATCTTCTGAGTTCCAGGGGGTCCTTNACAAGATGGGGATGCTTGAGGAGCCACCTCTCCACCCACCACAAGGGAGCCAAGACACAGCTTGGCCTGGGACATGCAGTCAGTGCGGGGAGGACCACACAGCTCTTTGCCTGATCCCCACCACTGAGCAAGGACAGACAGGCCCACAAAAGCACTTTGTTAGTCAAGAGAACAAGAGTTCCCCCAGCCCAAACATGGCCCCCGTCCACAACAAACCCTCTCTCCCCCTTCCCTCCCCAAACAGGCAACCTCAAGCCCAGTATAGGACAGAGCTCCCAACTCACTTGCTTCCAAAGGAGAAGAAGGACAGTGAAGTGGATGCGAGAGTGAAAAGCTGAGATGCCTTTTATACAGGTCCTGCACTGCCCCAGGTCAAGAGGAAGTCCCTCTGGAAACAATAATTTTCTGAGAAGCTCATTTCAAGTGCAAAACACTCCAATTAATGATATGGGCTGTGTTTTGTTTTCCTGTATGGCCACATTTTCATTGCCTTCTTTGGCCACACACGTTTCTCCCTGAAGGCTCCTTTTTAGAGCTGGGCAGGGAAGCTCATGGACTTCTGGGACAGGAGCTTATTGGTGCCAGCAGAAGATGAGTCTGGAGTGCCAGAGGCATTGCCTGCACTCTGGGGACATTGGCTTGGGGCACTCCCGTGGGCTTCTTCGCAGCCGCGTGGGCAGGAAGGGCCCTGCTGCTTCAAGCCCTGGAATGCTTGTTCAGATGCCAAAGGGTTACTGAATGTGTTGATGTGCCACGTCCCTCTCCTCCCACCCTCCAAAATCTCTGATTCACGCTGGCCATTGCCTTTGCAGCTTGGTCGTCAGCGCTGCTGCTCTCGTCTCTCTTCCTCTCAATGCTGCTCTTAGGAGTCCTTGGTGCACTTTTTGGGCCTCCTCCACTCCATGGACTCTCTCTGATAGTCCCCTACTAACACAAACAACCTCATCATGTCCTCTCCCAGGAGGCTCCAGCCTTGCCCATCCAAGAGGTTTCTCTGAGTCTCCTTTGCCACACGAGCCCACAGCTGCTCAGGGGGAGGCAAGGCTGGCACATGGCCATGGATAAGTGGTAAACCATGAGTGCAGGCAGGAACATCTTAGCTGAGATGCAATGGTAGAATACAAATTTGGCACAGCAGAAAAAGGACCTTGTCATCACCTGTGAGAGGAAGTGGAGCAGCATCCAGAGTATCACAATCAATGAGAGAATGATCATCCAGATTCCTGTAATTGTCAACATTAAAGGGTGCCACTGGAGATGGTCAGGTTTAACCCTCTAGCTCTGACACAAGAAAAGCACGTTGATCAGGATATTGTCAAATGTTTTCAGTGTCTCTAAGGACATTCACCAAGACTCCACAACCTGCCTGGGAAACTCTCCCAGGCTTGGGTCCATTCTTGGAGTAGAGGAGTTTTTCCTCATGACTCTTTAGAATTTCCTTTCACATTGCCACATACAGGGCAGGCAGACAGTACTGCCTCCCCCTGAGCAGCTGTGGGCTCGTGTGGCAAAGGAGACTCAGAGAAACCTCTTGGATGGGCAAGGCTGGAGCCTCCTGGGAGAGGACATGATGAGGTTGTTTGTGTTAGTAGGGGACTATCAGAGAGAGTCCATGGAGTGGAGGAGGCCCAAAAAGTGCACCAAGGACTCCTAAGAGCAGCATTGAGAGGAAGAGAGACGAGAGCAGCAGCGCTGACGACCAAGCTGCAAAGGCAATGGCCAGCGTGAATCAGAGATTTTGGAGGGTGGGAGGAGAGGGACGTGGCACATCAACACATTCAGTAACCCTTTGGCATCTGAACAAGCATTCCAGGGCTTGAAGCAGCAGGGCCCTTCCTGCCCACGCGGCTGCGAAGAAGCCCACGGGAGTGCCCCAAGCCAATGTCCCCAGAGTGCAGGCAATGCCTCTGGCACTCCAGACTCATCTTCTGCTGGCACCAATAAGCTCCTGTCCCAGAAGTCCATGAGCTTCCCTGCCCAGCTCTAAAAAGGAGCCTTCAGGGAGAAACGTGTGTGGCCAAAGAAGGCAATGAAAATGTGGCCATACAGGAAAACAAAACACAGCCCATATCATTAATTGGAGTGTTTTGCACTTGAAATGAGCTTCTCAGAAAATTATTGTTTCCAGAGGGACTTCCTCTTGACCTGGGGCAGTGCAGGACCTGTATAAAAGGCATCTCAGCTTTTCACTCTCGCATCCACTTCACTGTCCTTCTTCTCCTTTGGAAGCAAGTGAGTTGGGAGCTCTGTCCTATACTGGGCTTGAGGTTGCCTGTTTGGGGAGGGAAGGGGGAGAGAGGGTTTGTTGTGGACGGGGGCCATGTTTGGGCTGGGGGAACTCTTGTTCTCTTGACTAACAAAGTGCTTTTGTGGGCCTGTCTGTCCTTGCTCAGTGGTGGGGATCAGGCAAAGAGCTGTGTGGTCCTCCCCGCACTGACTGCATGTCCCAGGCCAAGCTGTGTCTTGGCTCCCTTGTGGTGGGTGGAGAGGTGGCTCCTCAAGCATCCCCATCTTGTCTCTTTCTTCTCTCCCAGGTGCACCTGTGACCCTGAGCCATGTCCTGCTACCAGCCCTGCAATCCTTGCTACCAGCCTTGCACCCCCTGCTACCAGCCCTGCGGCCCCACCCCGCTGGCCAACAGCTGCAATGAGTGCTGTGTCAGGCAATGCCAGAGCTCCACCATCATCATTGAACCCTCGCCTGTGCTGGTGACCCTGCCTGGCCCCATCCTCAGCTCCTTCCCACAGAACACCGTGGTGGGATCCTCCACCTCTGCTGCCGTTGGCAGTGTCCTCAGCTGTGGTGGAGTGCCCATCAGCTCTGGGGGCTTTGACCTCTCCTGCATCACCAACCGCTACTGCAACAGGATCTGCTAAAGCTGCTGGTGACAGCCCCACAGAAGGACCCCCTGGAACCCAGAAGATGGAAATGGACTGAGCATGGTCATTTAGAGACACTTAACATCCATGGTATTCAGGAAGAGCTGTGCCTGGTCTTTCTGAAAACATGGCCCTGTTCTAACTTGACTGTTTCTCTCCTGTTCCTTTTTGTCTCTTCTCTCATGTCCTCTCCTGGCCAGTGATCACTGGCTAAGCCCCATCCAAGCTATGAACTGCACCCTGGTCAAGGGGCAGAGTCTCCTACATCTCCCTGGTGCTCCCTTCACTACAGCGCCCACTCCGAGGACCTCCTTTCCGTCTTCCAATTCATTAAAGTTTTGCTGCATCCCAGTCTGTGCCTCTGTGTGGTCCTTTTCTCTCCCCACACTGTCCCCAGCTGCCAGAGATAAAGGTGTTGCTCTGGGGGGATGTGGCAGGCACAGATCAGAGCCCTGGGTCTTCCTGGAGTGATGGAAGGGTGTGACACAGGCTCCTGCCTAGAGACCATTCCCTGTAGCTGGGGAAGATATTCCTGTCTCATGCAGAGCCAGGAGTCATGTGGCCCTGCCTTACTGCACCCCAAATTCCCTCCTCAGCCTTTGAGCCCTGCAGATGATGGGGAGCCTAACTAATCTTTACGTAAGGTGTCCATCTCCCCAGCTGCGCACTGGCTGGTTGTTGGGAGGAAAGAGTTAAAATGGAAGAATGGCAATGTGAAAGAATATGAGTTGGTTTTAGAGTTCTCTTTACTCAATGGCCAAACTTGCACCTGAGAGATGTTAAAAACACTCGGTGTGGAAATTTTAATCATTTGTATTTGCTTTGCATTGTTTTCTTCCTGCTGAAAGAAACTGAATTCTCTCAGAAAAGAGACCAGGATTGATAGCAGCACTACATATTAGTTGCTCTCTTCTTTTTTCTTCTGGCTTCACTCAGAGTCAGGATTGAAACTCAAGAGACGGATTTTCTTGTTCGGGCTTGGTTGTTTATTAAATCTTATCTGGTGGAGTCAGTAAGTCAGGGGTCTCTCTGAATCCTTCTGAAAGAGATCAGAGTACAGGGATTAAAGTATGTTAGGCCTCTCACAGATAAGGCAGAGGTGAAGATTTTGGTTGTAACATGAGGGTAAGAGTAAGTAAATTGCAATAAGCTTTAAGTGCTTTTAATAAGCAAAAGGTCTTAGATGCCTGAAAAGTAGTACATGTTCTAGTGAAGGTTGAAAAACATACTAGTGTTTCATTCGAGGCTCCAAGAACCTAGCTTCAGACATAATAGAGTTAAGAATATTGCTTACATTTTTCAGTTAGAACAAGATAGGCCATGAACATAGTTTATACATAGCCTGGCATGCTAAGAAACTAGAATTCTAATAGGTTAAGAAGTAGTGGTCCGAGTTTGTGTCTTAACTTGCTTGTAAGTTTCTCTAAAAGAACATGCTCAGGGAGAGCTGGTGCTCTATGCCATGGCTTTATGCCATTCATTTTGCCACCTGCATTTTGCCATTGCTTTATGCCATTGCTTTTGCCACTTGCTTTTATGCCATGTGCTATGCCATTGCTTTGCTTTGCTTTTGCTTTTGAGATTGATGTGCTTTGCAATAAGTAATTTTATAGCAACTATTAACTGCTTGGCTTTTTAAAGAAGAATATAACCTGACAGTGTGGGTGCCTAGAGCACCCAGAGGTTCCAAAACCTCACATTTGCTGCCCCAAGCCCAAACCTTACACTTATCCATAATACAGAGAGTTCTGCAGCACTTCTAGCTAACAAGCTAAAATCAAGTAAAAATGTCAATAGACCTAGGTAGTTACAAGGTCTTTTAAAGGCTAACTATCCAATTAAAAGCTAACATCTATATTATTTATGCTTTTGACCCAATAACCAAACACCTGTGACCGGCACTGCAGTACTTTCTATCCAGTCAAAAACTATGACCTGAAATCATAAAGAAGGAACAAGGAGGAAGAAGAGCCTCCATCTTGTCCCACACCTATTACTATATTCGAAAACCCCAAATTCCAAACCCTTCACCATGTGACACCACACACTTCTATTCTAACTACACACCAGTGATTCTAACTCCATCACTCAAATTTGGAAGCCTTCCCCAAGGCCTCAGGTCGAATGCAGTGTTCTTTTGAGGATCAGTGTCAGAAAGGGCCGCAAAACTCCCAGGCTTCAGAGTTCCAACACAGGATGTTTTTAAAGACTTCAAAGCATTTTTCCCATAGGCTTGGGCAAGGGAGGTGAGTTTAGAAGCTCAGAGATTATAAAAACACAGCCTTGTGAAAGAATGGGCCTGCATCAGGCTCTGAGCTCAGCAGGGCACAGGGCTATTGCACACGCCTTTAGTCCCTTACAATATGGAAAGGGCTTAGCAGTGTCTGTCTCCTCATTTTGCCACCATGATGATGGAATACACCTGCCCTTCACACTTTAGGTGTAGATTTTGGCCATTTTGGTTTCAATTCACACATTTGGTGTAGTCAGTGGCTGCCAAGAGCAAGCATGCCATGGCTACGGAAGAGGGTGGGGACTGGGGTGTTGGGGAAGATGAAACAGGAAAACCTTATAAATGTGATTGCCTGGCAAAAGATTTTGAGAATATGGAAACTATAAGCGAGATTGAAATGAAAGCCATCTTTGAGATACCAAACCTTAGTTACTGAACAACTAGAAAACAATAGTACGGCCAGCTGAAAGTAATCCCCTCTTGATTGAACAATTCTCTCTGCTTGCAGACAAGTCCAAGGGTCTGCTAGCTTGGCAGAAGGGGTCCAAAGAGTAGTTTTTAGGGTTTAAAGTATAACACAGTATAGTAATGTAATAATTCTTATAAACTGTATGAAAATGCTATAGGATTTGTATCTTGTATTAGATTGGTTAGTGAAAATTAGACTATTCAACACAAAAGAAAATTTATTGTATTGTAACGGGATCCTTGCTCTCTTACCCTTGCTCCCTTACCTCTTACCCTTACTCTCTTAACTCTTACTTTCTTAGCTCTTCACTCTTACACTCTCAGCCTTCTTCTTACCTACTCTCTTGCTCTCATGGCCTGCTCCGAGCTGTGCCTGGCAGCTCCAAGCAGGGCCCTTCTACCCACGCCCTTTGCAATAAACCACAAGGTCCAAGACCCGGCTTTAGAGATCTCTCCTCTCCGTCAGTCCCGACTGTCCTGCCTGCCTTCGCTCCTGCACTGGGGAGGCTGTGGCAGTGACTCCCCACGTTTTGGGATGGCCCAGCACTGAGCACTGGACCCTGTGGCTGCTTTCCCAGCAACGGTGGCTCTGCCATGGCTTGAAGTTGATGATGCAACTGTGATCACTCCACAATCAAATCAATTGTGTGAGAATAACTGTGGAAAGTTGTTGCATATAGGTAAAACTTATAAAGTAAGGGCCTTCTTACCCTTGTAAAATCATGGCTCAGGCCTTCTACTTTTGCTAAGCAGAAGAAGACTATGGGAAAGTGACTCAGCTGAATTGGAGTTAGAAAAACAAGTTAGAAAAACAAGATATATAACGTGCTCACATTATGGTTTATGGTGGTTGGCTGAATTATATTTGTTATACTTCAATGGAATGCACCTGATAATGGCCTAACTGCTTGAAGAAGGCCTGGTTTTTGCTATAAAGTTGCTCTCCTTTGTACCTGCCTGGGGACTCTGCATTGCTTTTCTTCACTTAGTACAGAAAGCAGCATCTAAGTCTGCTCAGAAATTAATGGGGAGGTTGTGATGGTCATTATTCACTGGTCTCAGAGCTTTTGACCATGAGGTTACAGCCTTACAGAACCAAGTGAGAGAGCTGAAAGAGGAAAACCATGCTTTAAACCATGCAAAGGAATTTGTGTGAGAAGCATATCCTGCTCCAAAGGAGCAATGCTGTGAGCAGCAACGCACTATAGAACAACTGCAGAGACACATTGCTAACAAACATAGGCAAAAATATGGGAAAAGTAGGATCTTGATTTCCCAAGTTTGTATTCTTTTTAAGGAACCCTCATGGGACCCTAAGGCTTGGGATGAAAATACCTGGACAAACTCCAGGACTGAGTTTGAGGCAAACTCAGCAGATAAAGACGTGGTAGAAGCACAACCCCTCATACAAAGGGAAGGGCAGCAGGATCTGCCAGGCAGAGGGGTAAAGGTCACATGGCCCTACACCCCAGAGGAGTTACAGGAATTAACAAACTTGCCTGCAGAAGAGCAGCAAGAGTACACTGCCATGGATTTTATGAGCTTAGGATGGTGGCACTACATTTATTCCTTTATTAGTGGGTGAAAAGGGTCTCTGAACTCCTATAGCCACTGCTAATAAGGTCCAACAGGGGTATGCTCAGCTATGGGGTTTCAGGGGTCAAACAGTCTTAATTTTTCCCCACTGAGTTTTTTAAACCATTACACATCAGAAAGACTGGTGTCAGTGAGCACAAGAGACTAGTCATGCTGGAGGAAAGAGGCACTTTTGCTCTTGTCAGATAGACAGCCTTGGTGTTGTGTTCTGGTACCAGCACAGGGAAGGCCAACACACAGCTGCTCTCATCCCACAGCAGCTGGTCCCAAGCAGAACAGTCAGCTCATCACACAGCTCAGCACTGTGGGGAAATACAGTCTGCAGAAGCTGGAGGAATTTCCAGTCTCTAATACCAGTTAGACCCTCTGTGCTGTCCATGCTACTCTGGTGCAGGCACCTTCCTTGTCTGGGCAGAAGCCTGGAAAAGAGAGGTGTTCCTGTGCAGGGGGCAGAAAGAGAGGTGAAGGGTGGCAGGGGAAGCTGGGATGAGAGGTTTAGGTCACTTGGCCTGTTCAGGCTGGAGGAGACCAAGAGGAGATCTCATCCCAGTGTACAGCTTCTTCATGAGGGAGAGTGGAGGGGCAAGGGCTCACCTTTTCTTTCAGTGACAAGTGACAGGACATGAGGGAATGGTTGGAGCTGTGTCAGGGCAGATTTAGTTTGGATATCAGGAAAAGGGTCTTCCCCTAGAGAGTGGTCAGATATTGAACAGGCTCCCCAGGGAATGATCACAGTCCCAAGTCTGCCAGAGCTCAAGGAACATTGGGACAATGCTCTCAGGCCCAGGATGGGATGGCTGTGGTGTCTGTGCAGGGCCAGGGTATGGACTCGATGATCCTTGTGGGTGCCTTCCAGCTCCGGGTATTCAGGGATTTTATGAAGGCTGAGCTCCGGGTGCAGTTCCTATTTCACCTCCACAGCCAGACATGTCTTTCTGATAGCAGCCACTCTTCAGAGGATGGACAAAGTAGTGAAAAGATTCCGTGGTGGAAATTTATGTCTCCATTTCCCAAGACCATGTTTCCTTGTAGACTGTACTTGCTTACATTGACCTGGTCTCACTGCACTGTTGCAAGGGCTAAAAGAAACTGTTAAAGGCTCCTCCAAGTCCAAAAGTTCAGTGACAAAAAGTTTTTTGGTCTTTGAAGAGGTTTTTATCCCACAACAACAAAAAAGGAGGGATTGTTTCCAGGTGGAGCATTTAAGCATAACAAAAGGGATTCTGGCATGCAGTTTTTGTGGGTAGGGGACCCTCTAACCACAAAGAAGTGGAAATTTCATGGCATGGAAAAGATTGGCAGGCGGGGCCCAAGTTACCCTGGTGCACTAGAGAAAGAGTGGTGCTCTGTATGAACTTCCCATCCACAGAGATTAAAGTTGGCCATGGATGCCTTTAGCAAAAAAATCCTTTTGGCATCTGGAATATCATCATGCTGCTAGTTTTTCAAGATGCAGAAAGTAGTCCAATGTCTGACTAAGCAAACCTGTGTTACCAGTCACTTCAGAGGCATCCCCAAATACCTCCTCCCAGAAAAAAGATTGAGCAACATCTCTTTCCCTGGTCGTTTTGAGAGAGCATCTGCAGGGGAAATGACACAGAGGCAATGGCTTAGATGCAGCATAATTTTAATGAGTCAAGAGAGGGAAATTAGGTCATTTTGAGCGATGGTCATGATGCAGTGAGCACGAGGGACAGATAAAAGATTGTGCCGCACGGTTGTGGCTGAGAACCCTCTAGAAGTCCATCTGCCTGCCCTACAGAGGGAGCAGGGCCAGCGGGTTCTCCCTGGGCTGGATGTGTGGGACTCACAGCCCAGGGGAGCACAAGGCAACAGGGACACAGGAGGGAAAGGAGAGAGGAGCAGAGGGCAGAGGCAGGGATGGGCTGTGCTTGCCAAGAGTCCTTTTGCAAGAGCTGCTGGGGTTCTTCAGCCTCTCAGGAAGCACCAAGCTGATGCTCCATCCCCAGGGAAGTGCCATCTTGTTGAGTCCTTAGATTCATACCTTAGAATCAACGCCAGCAGCTTTAGCAGGGGAAGCGCCTCATGCCACAGAGGCCACTGCCCAAGCCTGAGAGGCCAAAGCCCCCAGAGCTGATGGGCACTCCCTGAGAGCTGAGGATGCTGCCAACAGCAGCAGAGGTGGAGGATCCCACGGCGGTGTTCTGTGGGAAGGAGCTGAGGATGGGGCCAGGCAGGGTCACCACCACGGGCGAGGGCTGGATGGCCACATGGGAGTCCTGGCACTGCCTGACACAGGGCTCATTGCAGCTGTTGGCCAGCGGGGTGGGGCCACAGGGCTGGCAGGGCCGGCACGGGGTGTAGCAGGACATGGCTTGGGGCTGCAGATGCACCTGAGAGAGAGCATGGGGTAGAAAAGCATAAGGGGTAAGTGAGTAGAAGCCTGTAACACCACCACAAGGGAGAGAAGACATGAGCTCACACAAAGAGCTGGCAAGATCATGGGGAGGCCCACAGGCTTCTCCTTCTCCAAAGCCCAAAAGAGTCCTGCAAAATACAACCAAGCCCCAGCAGATCCCTTCCAAGCCCATACCACAGGAGACACCAAACTGACCTCCATCCTCTCTCCATGTCACCCTTTTTGCACCCTTCCCTCTCCCATAGAAAGCAACCCCAGAATGATGTATAGAACAAAGAGAGTTTTGTGCTGAAAAATCCCATGGAAGAATAATGATGAGAATGAATAAAAGAAGAATTTAGAGCTTCGGACTTACCTTGTTCCCAAGGAGATTATGTGGAGGAGAGGAGTGGATGAGAGAGTGAGGAGATGGAGCAGCTTTTATACTGCTCTAACACTGCCCCAGGCCCACAGTCACTGCATGAGGGCAGTAATTTTCCAACAGACTCATGTCCAAAGCAAAATATTCCACCTAATGCTCCAGGCTGTTTCGTTTTCCATCACCATTGCCAGTACATTTCTTCATTTCTGACATGCCCAGTATGCTATGTAGGCTCCTTTCAAGTTCTAGGATGACAGATCCGATGATTTCCCAAAATGGATCATGTCACTATCACCAGAAGATGTATCCTCAAGTGCAGGAGGAGTCTGTGCAGATGTAGGACATGGAACTGGGAAATCTGGCCATGTTCCTTTCAAACCCCATTACAGAAAGTTTTGACTCTCCCCCTGCCAATGCAGGAGTCTGTCCTGGATACACGAAGGCTCCTGTGCCCGATGACATGACTTATCCTTCTCCCTCACTCCTTTACAGATTTACTTGGAAGAGTCATCCCCTCTCATGGCAGTCTTAGGGGGTCTCATATCACTGCTTAAAGTCGCCATGAACAAATAAAATGCCATCCATCCTAAGGGCCATGGTTACAGTTCTGGTGGAGTCTCTTCTTACTACATGTGGGGTGTGTTGAGGCTTGGCACAGCACCTTGTTTGTCCCATTCTCCTCACAGTGCCATGAACTTTGGCTGCATGCCTTAAGCCTTGACCAGCAGGAGAGACTTTTCCAAAACATGTTGACTGTCCTGTGAGCTCCTGAAGCCATGGGAGTGTTGGCAAGAAGGTTATGCTGACAGCAGTGGCTGTTGTGGCTGCCTGAAGCTGTGTACTCAGTTACAGCCCAGTGCTTGCGCCAGCTTTCCTGGGTTATGGATGGAGCTGCCCTTGCTGGAGGGCAGTTGTGTCCCTGCAAGGGACATGGGTCTACAGACAGCACACCCTCCTGGCTTGGCCTCACACCCAAAGGCTGACACACGGCCAAGCCAAAATTAGAGCGTGACTCCCCACTGGCAGGGAGAGTCTCTCCCTGGAGATTTGCCTACTGAAGGATTCCCTTGCACTCCTGGGACGCGTCCCAGCTGCCTCCATGTCTGCAGGGCAGGGAAGTACAGCCCTCTTTGACGTCATTTGAGAGCTTGGTTTTGTACCCAGGGCCCTCTTGAGCACATCCCCTCCCTCAGTGTTCTCAGATACTGCAGGGGTTATCACTGATAACCCTCATTTACTAGGGAGTTGGAAAGTTCCTGCTTCCCCAAGGGTGCTGGGTTGCTCTCCAAATGAGTATTTTTGGGTATGGGAAAAGAGGTATGCTGAAGCACAAATGCAAACAGAATATTCAGTGCATGGGACCATTGATGACCTCCAACCAGTGGGGAGATGTTTTCTGCAACCCCTTCTATCCCTCCACAGAGCATTCAGGAGAGCTCCTCAACACAGCACGGCCTCTCTGGCTAGGAAGATGAGGCTTGTGCATCCACTCCACCCTCCAAGTCTCTACCCAAGGCACATCTTCTCTCACAAGAGCAAAGAAAGCTGAGGGCTCTCTTTTCTGTAGCACAGTTCAGTCTCCAGCCCATACTGTTGGAAGAAGTTTTTCATTTCCAAGTGCAGATCTTGCCCTTTGTCTTTCTTGAATGCCAGAGGGCTCCTGCGGCCCAGCTCTCCAGGCAGTCGATAACTTGCTGTATAGAAGCCATGACCTGGAATGCATTAGCAGGCTTTCACTGGTTGACTCTTGTCTTTTTTCTGACGCCCATTCACTGCTCGGAAACGCTCTCTCACCTTCTCAGAACTTTTTCAGGGAATGCAGCAGCCTGGGAGATCTTGCAGGTGAAGACTGAGAGAGGCATTGTCTCCTCTATCTCTACCCTTCTGAGATTACCTTCTATCATCTGAGAGACACCCCCTTCCTAAGCAGCCCAGGACATTGTCTGATGCCATTTCCACAAGGGCCCAGGGCTGTCTCATGGTGCTCTCCAGAACCCCTGTCCTTTGCTGTGAAGATCTTTGGCAGCAAATCAGCTCCAGCCTGAGTGGGGAGGAGATTTTTCTTCCCCCAGTGCAGGACCTTGGATAAAGGAGTGCTGGCCCCAGTCTGGGCCCTGCAGTGCATCAGGTGTGAGTGTCTGCCAGCTGGACTTTGTGCCCCTCATCCCAACCCTTGAAGAACAACAATTTTCACAGATTTCAGTCCTCTGTACTACCCTCTTCCCCAGCTGGTATTCTGTCAGTTTGTCTCTAAGGATTGTTACAGGCAACAGCATCAAAGGCCTAAGTTAGATGAGACGAACATTTGCTGAACTTCCCTCACCCACCAGAGCTAGGCACAACATCAGACAGCCTCATGAGATTTGTCAGGCCTCCAGAAATCCATGCTGATCCCTCACAGGCAACTTCTCTTATCCTGAGAAATTGCTTCGAGGTTGATTTGCTCCATTACTTTTGCAGGGATTGAGATGAGGCTGGCTGACATGGCTCCTTTCTCATGGCCTTCTTGAAGACAAGAAGTCCACTGGCTTTCTTGCAGCCCTGACATGTATTCTGTGAGTGCTAAGTCTTTCAAAGGGAGTTGAGAGCGACCAGACACCAACCATTCCTCCTGGAGTGCACAGCATCAAGTCACACACACTCATCTCAGTCCATCTGTTAATATGTTCCCACACCTGATCCTGCCCCAGTGCAGATAAGCCTTTCCTGCTGATGACTTTCCAAGGAGCCCAATCTCTTGACAGCAGTTCCTGCTGGTAAAAACCAAGGCCAAGAATCTCTTGGTACCTCCACCTTTCCTGTAACCCTTGTCCTCAGTGAAGCTGCTCCAGTCAGCCTTTGGAATTCTCATCTACCTGGAAGAATTTTCTGTGTCTGTCATGTATTTTGCCTGGTTCAAACCCAGGCAGGCTTTGGTTGTCCCTAGTCCTGGATACTCAGACAAACTGGCAAACATTCTCCCCAGAGAAAAGCTCAGTAATAGGAAGAGAGCTGAAACTTCTTGCTTCCAGGGCAGCTGTGTACAATTGCAATTCACTGCTGCAAGCCAAAATACCCTGTGTTCATGGGACCCCATCAACACTTCCAACACATCTGCCTTCACTGACACAGCATCACCCAGGATATCCTTGGGTGCCTCAGCTCAGCACATGAAAGCAGAGCAGGAATGTTGAAAATGAGGAAATTAAATGACAGCACAGGTTGACAGAAACCAAAATACTACCTGCACCACTAGGTAGAACATTTTGTTTCTGAGGTGAGTCTGTTCAAAAATTACTGCTGTCATGCAATGCCTGTGGGCCTGGGGCAGTGCAGCAGCACTATAAAAGGGGGACCTGCTCCTTGCTCTCATTAACTCCTCTCACCTCCATCTCCTTCAGTACAAGGTGAGTCTGAAGCTTTTTCTCCTTTTTCTCTTCATATTCCTCAAATGCATCTCAGCTCATACCTGTCCCAGTCCTACATGGGGTCTTGGAACTGCTGTCATGGGAGAGGGAAGGGGAGGACGTTCTGTCATCACCAGAGGCTGAAACTTTGTTAAGTGTCTCATGAGCTATGAACCAGGAATTAACCTCTTTGGGCTTGGTTGCTGTCCAGAGGGTTCTTTTGGGCAGAAATGAAGGTGATACCTGTGGATTTCACTGCGAAGCCCCCAGCATTTTTTCTCCAGTTTGTGACTTACCTCACTTTTAGTGGGGTGAAAGACAGATCTTCATCCACAGTTTCTGTTCTGTTTCCCCCTTCCCTCTCTGCCAGGTGCATCTGCAGCCCCAAGCCATGTCCTGCTACACCCCGTGCCGGCCCTGCCAGCCCTGTGGCCCCACCCCGCTGGCCAACAGCTGCAATGAGCCCTGTGTCAGGCAGTGCCAGGACTCCACCGTGGCCATCCAGCCCTCACCTGTGGTGGTGACCCTGCCTGGCCCCATCCTCAGCTCCTTCCCACAGAACACCGTGGTGGGATCCTCCACCTCTGCTGCTGTTGGCAGCATCCTCAGCTCTCAGGGAGTGCCCATCAGCTCGGGGGGCTTTGGCCTCTCAGGCTTGGGCAGTGGCCTCTGTGGCACCAGGTGCCTCCCCTGCTAAAGCTGCTGGCCATGGCCCTGGGCAAGGAAGCCAGGGACTGCCAGGATGGAAGCGCCCTGGGCACGCAGCATCGGCTCTTGGCTTCCCCAGGGGCTGAGCAACCCCAGCAGCTCTTGCACAAGGATGGGGCCAGCCTGGGCTCTGGGCAAGCACAGCCCATCCCTGCCTCTGCCCTCTGCTCCTCTCTCCTTTCCCTCCTGTGTCCCTGTTGCCTTGTGCTCCCCTGGGCTCTGAACCCCACACAGCCATCCTGGGGAGAACCTGCTGGCCCTGCTCCCTCTCTGGGGTAGGCACAGGGACATCTCCTGAGGTCTCCACCACAGTTATTTGGTGCAGACTCCTATCTGCCTCTGTGCTCCTTTGACTCAGATTTATTTAGTTTTCATCTTTTGACTCAATAAAATTATGCTGCATTGAAGCCCTTGCCTTTTTGTCATCTTTTCCCTTGTATATGCCCTCACAAAATGGCCAGGGGGGTTATTGGGTATTCTTGTATAGGGACAATTATCAAAGAGTTGCTTTGCCTATGCTTAGAGCATGATGCTCTGTTTTTCAAAACTTCTCCACCTATCTAGGACTGTATGGAGTGATTCAACACAGTTCAATGACTAGAGCTCCATCAGAGATGCTATCATATGAAAAAGGGAGATTTGCTTGACCCTTAGTGTTTAATTTGTCTGTCAGTGCCCCAGGAAAGCCAAGACCCTTGTGCCCAGCCACCCTGTCAGTGTCCAATTCGGGGACCCTGCACTGAGCCATCCTGCTGGATTGGAGGGCAGCTCGACTGACCCCGTCAGGGAAACACCATCAGTCTCAGGGAGACCCCTCAGCAGGTCTGCCCATTTTTTTGATCCCTTAGTAGGTCTTCCACTGTATTCGAGTATGTTCCCTGCTGCTGGAGACTGCAAACACCAGTGAAGGACTGGCACTGACAGTTTATGGAATAATACTCTTCATAATATAAAATTATGACAGGTTACAGTTCAAGGATTGCCAGTAATAGTATCTGACTAATAAATGTATTCAAAGAAATACAAAGACAACCTCTAATCCCTGATAAAAGTATGCACAGTGTGTGGACAGAGTGTGGTTCTTATGCAATAAACATCCCAGGTTCAGCCTGTCGACCATCCCAGCAGTTATGATGGAGTCTCATGTTCCACTGCTGTTAACCAGCACCCACAGGTCCTTTCCCCCAGGAAAGTTTGGGTCCCTATCTCAGCCCTGGTGTGATTTGGGTGTCTGTGTCAACTACTGTGTTCTTAAATGTAGGTCAGATGCATGACTCACTTGTGACATTCTCAGAAGTGATTTGGCCCCTGTCTGGACCCCTGTCCTCTGATAGTACAGGTCAAGCTCCAGAGTTATGTTAAAACTGCCACCAGCCACCTCAAGACAAGTTTCACTGTTGCCACACCAACAATTCTCTCTTCTTACACCACCCTGACACCAGATACCTCAAACACCACATTAAGTCAATAGAGTTAATTAGTATTTTTAAACACCTTGCACTAAGATGAAAAAGGACTTTGTGAGCCTGCACAACAAAACAACCTGCATCACTCATGGATGAGAATGGAGAGGTCTATTTGCTCATCCCCCATACAAGACAGTTCCTCCAGCACAGTCTCATTGTTCCTGGCCCCCAGGTGCCCATCAAAATGTTCAATCACTCCCTCCCCTCAGAGAGTATGGTGGGAGAAGATAAAATTAAAGTACCATGTGCTGAGATAAAGGCAATTTAATGAAGAGAAGCAAGGAAAGACTGAAAAAAAAATTTTAAAAAGAGAGTTTTATTATCACCTTCCATCAACTGGCAATGTCCAGCCTCTCCAAGGAAGCAGGAACACAACACACTTAGCACTTTTTTCCTTGACAAACAATCTGTTAATGAATGCTCCCCTGCCACCCTCCTCCTCCTTTCTCTCAGCATTTTTTGCTGACCACGATGTCACATGGTATCAAATTTCCCTTTGGTCAGCGTGGGTCAGCAGCCTGGCTGTCCTCTCCCAACCTCCTGACCACTTCCATCACGTCCATGGCCTTTTGCAGAGGAGAGTGGAGAAACAAGGTTGATGCTGCGTAAGCACTGCCCAGAAAAACCCGAAGTATTTCTGTGTTATGAGCACCATTCTAGCTCCAATTGCAAAGAACCACTAGCAGGGTTAATTTGGTGAAATTGAACTCCCTCTTGTATAGAATCTATACAATGCTGTTATCCATCATGGAATATTCATCTCAAGTTAACCCTCACAAAAACAGCCCTTAAAAACCTCTTTTCCTCTTGGCATATTGAGAAAGAACCTGCTGAGGAAAGAATGACACAAACATAGGGGCTGGGATGCAACAGAAATTT
>VXBI01006537.1:0-90425 GCA_013397375.1 Toxostoma redivivum
CTTTTTATTATTATTCAGTTTGTATGGCCTTATTTATCACCTAATTCACCATGGCAGCATCTATTGCAATTTGTACATGATCTTCAGAGGAGATGGAACATTTATGTTCTTGGCCATCCCTCATGTTGTGCATGTTAGGACTGAAGAGATGTTCAAAACAATAGAGTTGCTTACATAGGGAATTTGCCATTTGTCTGTGATATCAGCTATTGGCAAACTTGAATTTTTAATATCTAATTCCTTACTCGAATAATACAATCTAATTAACCTATGTGTGCTTAATAAATTCTATTAAATAATTAATCAATCTTTATTTCTATTAAATACTGAAAATCATTAAATAAATACTGTCAAGGAATCTAGATATATTTATTACTGATACTTTTTCTTATTTCAGAGCTCCTAGCTTCAGTAAATTATTGAATGTCTCTCTAAACTTTTTTTATTTTGTTTCTATAAAATGTTTCCAAAAGGAGCTTTGTTTCCTACCTGCAGAACAGAGGGCACAAAAAAAGCTAAGACCTTCTATGTGGCATAACTAGATATTCCCTCTAGACTGACAGGGGACAACCGTTAACCTAACAATCAGAAGAAAATGTTTGTGGTCAGATGGATCTCCCTAAACCTCTGTCCCCACTCAAAGTCAAATGGAGCCCGTCTCTGCTTAGGGAATATCTTTGTCAAAAGTTGTCCACTATCACTGTGGGAAGGTATATACAGGTAAGTAATTATTAAGAGTGTGCAAATATATATAACTATATATCATTCTATATTATAAAATGTATATAAATACACAAACAGAGCAGCACATTCAATTTTTCAATTAAACCTCAGGCAACATGGAGTTAAGTCCTTATCCTTGCAGGAAATCACCCGCAGTGGTGCCATCGGTGTTTCTCTCCCAGCACAGAAAGAGCTCTCCTGCTGAGTCCTCCTCACCTCAGCTCTCCCTGCCTGAGCAGACTCATCCAGCACTGAGATCATTATTTCACCCATTGGCACCTCTGAAACCCTGGTGATCAATGTTCTTTAAAAATTAAAAATACAAGTTTCAAGCCAAAATATCTCAGCTGCCTCTTTGTGCTGTGATGCTAAGTACAAAGATCAAGAAATGGTCTTATGGTAACACACTGAGCAGCCATAATCAAAGGGCAGCTTAGGCCACAGAACTGAACATCTTGCTTTAGACAATCACAGAAAATTACAAGCAGCTCATGTCAGCTACTCACAGTGCTGGATCACAACCTGAACACTGCCCCCCCTCTCACTTTCCTTCAGAAGTACATGAAGCAATGCGAAGTTACATCATGTTCTTCTAAGTAAGACCTTCATTTCCATGTCTGTTTTTGACCGGCCACAAAAACACAAACTTTGGATTTATACAAAAAAGAGGCTTTAGAAGTTTCTAAAGTGAGTATTCTTTGGCAGCAAAATTGTACTGCTATCTCTGAACTCCATCCAGGCCAGCACTGGGGCATCCTAATAAGGAGATTAGGAAAGATTCTGTATGGAAGTGGATTAGAGATGCTGGCTCAATTGTATTGCATCAAGCTGTAAGATTAAGAGGTCAGAAACTCTTCAAGAGCAGGAGTCCAGTATTGTGAGAATGTGCCTGGTATTTGAGGAGGCACAAGGGAGAAGGCTTACAGAGATTAGTGAGAGGCAGCAGAGGAAAAGTGGGAAAAGAGTCCAAGAGCTGAAGCATGATGTGAGAATTCCAACACAATCCCTGCTGATCTGAAATTCATATGGCAGACAGAATGGCACATGACATTGTCATGTCAAGCTGCTCTCCTGCTGAGCAGATGTAGTCTGTAGCTAGGAGCTGAAGCAGGAGAATTAAAAAGCAAGGACATGCCTTGTTAGCACAACAGAAATATTCTGGAGATACTGAACTCAAGTGTATGTGTCTTCAAAGACACTCTGAATATATCAGAGTATCCTGAAAATGGCACTGATTTAATCCATTTGCCATATTCAGCCCAAACTGCAGTCATGATTTAGAACATTTCCAAAGGATTCCCACTACTAGGAGCTGATGGAAGCCAAGGAGGGCAGACAGATGCTAATCTACTGAAGTCCAGATAACACTATGCCCCATGCAGTGGAAAGAAGTAGAATCAACAAATGAGTGTGATGAGGTACATCATTTAATAAGTAAGGAAGAAAAAATATTCTATGAAGTGACTGTTCTCAGATACTCCCAGGATAAGTCAATTTAAACTTTGTACACTGCTCAGGCATTAGTTACGGAATTAACGTCCTGTGTAGCAACCAATCTAATCTGCTTTCTTAGTAATGTACTGTGAAAAATCTATTATCTTACCTATAATTCTTACTGGCCTGTTTCTATTTCTTCAATGCCTATGTCAGCAGGCAAGTGTAGTCTGTCATTTAGCAACAGGGGAATATTTTCACCTACTTCAGAAAATGTAATTTCACATGTGGGCCCTCATATGGGAGTTACCGTGGGGTTATTTTGATGGATGATCAGCAAAACAAAACACTACAGTAAACAGACAGCTGGAGGAAAAACACAAACCAGTCATTTCAGGAAAATGCAAGCTCTTAAATGATGGACACTGTTAGGAGACAGCAAAATCATGTACCTCACGCCTCCTTCTGTTAATATCCATTACAGTTACTCTTGTTTTGTTACCACCCACTGTGTTGCTTACACTTTTGGGGGCATTACCCCAAAGTGTTACCCAAGCCAGTTCCAGCATGTTACAAGTTTTGGTGCATCCTGGGCAGAAGTAGCAAAGCCAATGGCCAGAGGCACAGCTGGAGTGGCATTGGCAGCAGGAAAACCTGCCCCGTCCCTGTGGAACAGCTGCTGGGGTGCACTCCCCATGCCATAGGCAGTGTGATGCATGTGCAGGCAAGTGGCAAAGGAGTACAAAGGCTGCTCAGGAAGATCCTTTGGAATTCTTGGGAGGGTGGGGACTCAATGTACTCACCTGCCACATCAGCTGGGGGACAGGGAGGGTTATCTGGGACAGACACCATTAGCACCAGGGATCTGTGCTTTTAAAAAACTTTCTAGACTGAAAGTGTGGGTTTCCAAAAAAGGTGCACAGATCATGGAAAATACATGGAATTTTCAGTGGGCTTCTGAGGAAGAATTATTGTTAGCTCAGAGATGAGATTCCTAGGCTGGGACTTGTTTGCTCTTTTCAATTGATAAAGAAGGATGTTCCCCTTGGATAAACTGCATGCAATTTAATGCAAAGAACACCTGCAGCTGCTGGCACTTTAGAAAATCTCAAAGGATGGCCTGAAAACATGATGCTTTGTCTCTGCCACTTCCTTTTTCCCTTGGTAAGGTATTTTGGGTAAATAAATGAAGAGACTTCATTAGCGTGCACTGGCTAAACAATTGTTAAGAAAATACTCAAATGCTGTGATTTATGATAATTTTAATTAGAACAACCTAGGGAACCTAATATATAAATCTTCAAGATTGTGCAGCACACTTTCTTTAGGCTTGGGCAGATTAATAGATAATAGCACTAATACCAAAACAAGTTAATGTCTTAACAGTTTTTGCCAAGATGTTGTTAGCTAATCTGAAAAACTAGGTATATTCAGATTTATGCCACTGCTGTGCAAAAGAGAAGCAAGAAAAAAAAAAAAAGTTGCTTTCTGCTAAAAATACATCAATATTCAATGAATGTTTGTTTAGAATACGCTACAATATACCAAAATAAAAAGTTCTGGGGACAGGGCCAGGTTTGGACATTACAGATCTGCTGAAAAGGGGATCACAGTCAGAGAACTCAACCCTTCTCTAAACTAAAATAGGTTATTCTTATATATTTAAAATAATATAGGTTCAAGTCATCTCCCTAAAGACCTTTCCTCACCCACTTCCAACACAGACAGCACTCAAGAGTACTTTTTCCATTCTCAGAGTGTTTAAGATAATTCCTTATGAGAACATGAGAAAGAGCCAAAGTATTATTTCCCTCTTTCAAGAGTGCTAGAATTGATAAGACAAGTTATCCTTTTCTCCTGCAACCCCATTCTTTTTACATCTGCAATTTGTTAGCCAAAAAATAAGCCAGTTAATAAAGATATGAACATTTTAAAACATAACATGGGCATAATTTATTGTATTTGCTGAAAAAAATGTAATGAAGTGTGATGCATGTATTGTGAAAATATTTTTAAATAACCAGCCAATACAGGAAAGCACCTGTGTCACAAAAGATGAATCTAAGGCCCAGAGGAATTTCATATGACTTTTCTGGTTAACTTGATTTCCCTTTTTCCACCTTGGATATAGCAAAGTTTTTCTTTTAATTCTTGGCTTAAAAAGGAGGTACCTCTCATTCAAACCTCAGTTTAATGTCAAATGGCCATAGAAAAACAAAAATTAGTTTCTTCATTGGTCAATAGCATCAGACTACCCTTGCAGGCAATTTCTGGTGCTCAGTTGCAAGTGGAAGAGCAGATGAAAAATCTAACCTGCATTCATCTGGCACATTTACACATCCCATGTGCCACCATATTAAAGCTAAAAATCAGATTAAATTTTCCCCTGATTGCTCCTACTGTGGAAATTAATTTCTGCTTAAAGCAGAGCCAGAGGTACAATAAAATGATCTTATGTCTGAATTCTCAACCCCCAAGCAAAAACATATAAAAGGGATAAAAACTTTCCTGGATCTTCTTTCTTCTACATATCTCATTTCTTCAATCAAATACACCAAGCTGTTTGACTCTTCACTGTGACTTGGCCTGACTCTGTAGGGTTTATTTTCTTTTTCTGTTTTCCTCTTGCCTTTATATTAATATGCCTTCAAAAGAAAAAAGATCTGTAAGACTGCTAATTTAACAGTTGACAAACACAACTGCACCATCAATCTTCTTCCCCCAAAATAATCAGACTCTTAACTTCTAAGATTTTGAAATTAAGAACACACTTCCTCCTCCCTCAATAACAAAAAACAACCTGAATCAGAATGGAGTTGAGGATACACAATTGTCACCTGCAGCACGATCCAGTTAAAGTGCTGTAATGCAAACCCAAACAGAAAGGACCAGTAACTTGTTTATTCCTTTCTCAATTTGTGTTCAAGGGACAGTTTATGCAGGGTGCAGTGTGTCTCAGAAAGCAAAAGGTCTCTCTGATGCATATTTTAGTGTGGCCATTGGCACTGGATCCTGGAAGCAGTCAGTGGGAATCAAGCGCCAGGGCATCTGTGGAAAACTGTTTTTAATTGAAACTAATGTCCACAGGTCCCCTGCCTGGCCATCAGCACAATCACTACCCTCTGCAGCCTCAAGAATTCTCCAGGTATTTCACAGAACAACAGAATGGGTCTGGTTGGAAGGGACCACAGTGAATCATCTAGTCCAACCTCCCTGTTCAAGCAGGGTCATCCCAGAGCACATTGCACAGGATTGCATCCAGGTGGTTCTTTAGTATCTCCAGTGAGGAAGACTCCACAACCTCTCTGTGCAGTCTGTTCCAGTGCAGGGCCTCCCACACAGGAAAGTTCTTCCTCATGCTCAAAGGGATCTTCTTGGTAAACAGTGTCTGCCCCTTGCCTCTCATGCTATTGCTCAACACTGATCATTGTTCTGCTTATAGCTTTGGTTTTCCACTCGTTTTACTCTCACCCAAAGTTTAATCAAAACCATATTTCTGTCTCTTAATTAATGTGAGATTTGCCTAAAGCTTTAAGACACACATCATCTGCTGCTTCTCTCCCCCCTACAAGTCTTATAGTCCCATTGTGGAAGAAAATTAGATTGGTTTGACATGACTTGCTCTTGACAATTCCATGAATAGTTTCCTGCTATCACTCATAAATCCCTATCTGACTGAATTTAACTGTGCCTGCTTTACACTAATTAATCTAGAATCTCCCTCAAAATCCACTTTTCTTATTTCTTCCACTTCTATTCCCTGACACAGTGTCAAGCTAAATGTTTGATTTATACCAGAGTATCAGATTTCTGTTTCTTCAGAGAGGAGTAATGCCTGCTGATCTGTTATTCACCATCCTCTATAACAAGGGGACAAACTGAATCTACTAGCTTTATTTAAGCAGCCTGACAAATAACTGCTTCTTTGCAGACTAGCTATGGAATTTTTTGCCAGTGGAAGTTGTAAAGGTAGATACAAATAAGGTCTGCAAAAAAGGTCTAGAAAAATTCACAGACCATGGCTTTACACACAGATAGGCTAAGTGATAAGGCAAATGATTTTTGGGAACACTGTTACAAAAAAAAAAAAAAAAGAAAGTATTTGAAATTTCTAAAAGAAAGGAAAACATCTTTAACATTTCTGGTACAACAGAAGAGCAAATGGAAAAGAAGTGAGCAAAACTTCAATTCCCCTTTGTTTAATTTCTTGTCTTTTTATTGCAAAAAATACCTATGGTGTAACCACACCTCCAGCTTACCTAAAAGCAGAGGCCATCTGGGACTGAAAACACTGGGTAAATATCCAGTGATGGGAGGTGAAGTGCTTCTGCTCACAAGCCCAGGCTGTGGCTTTTGCACATACGGTGTGTCTATGCAACATGTTCTGAAGTGCAGAGACCCAAATACAGGTGCCAGCTGTCTGTGAGCACCACCAGCCTACTTTAGTGTGAGGAGACACTGCTGAGAAGGACCACAACTGTGCACAACCTTAAAATGCCTTCCTTTAATTAGGAACACCTGTTACCAATGGGCAGCTATTGCACACACCTGCTGAAGGTGGGGAGCTGCTCAAACGAGTCTGCTCTGTTATTAATTTTCTGTGGGTTTCAGCTGTGACTCCTGTGTTGGCTCAGCTACAGAAGAATGTTCAGTAGAGAAAAAAGCCCAAAGCTGAAGAGCTACCCTCATTTCTAAGTTGGTTGCATTCTGCATTCAGGCACCTCAATCTGTTAATTACTATGTCTGGAAAGCCTTGGCATACATATTCATCACCTACAATTGTCATGCTGCCAGCTTTCTCAGTTTTAATCACTAGCTTCATGATATCTGGCATTTTTCTTGAAGTTGAATCCCTCAGAATTGTTTAGTTTCCTGATGGTCTCAGTTTTGCTTCTTTTTAGAAAAGAAAGTCTAAAATTAAGGTACTGACATTTCAAAGAAAAAACTGAAATGTCAATATCGGGGGCGGGGGAGGAATGAAGATTTTGGATATTACTTGTAATAATGAATATCTCCAAAATATAACTTCAAGAAAGAACAAAGTTCACTTCAGTAAAAAAAAAATAAAAATTGAAGGAATGACATTATAGAGGAAAAAAATAAGGTGGGCTGTTGCAGTCAATATGATAATTAATTGCATAAGGTATTACAATAAATGGTGATCACAGGAGCCAAAAAGGCTCTTGGAGGATGAACTCAGAGGAATGAGCATTAAGAGATTTATGACTTCTGGAGCATCAGAGCTGGCTGACTGCAAAAACTATGGAAATGTTTTCCAGCTGTCTATAAATTATACGATTAGACAAACAGCTGGGAAAGAGCTTCACAGAATACTTTATCCTGCTTTAGACCATCCATGAAGCCTCTTTCACAATTATGTTTCTGTATTTCAACACATCTTGTTTCAGCAGTAGCATGATGCACAGCAACCTCTATTAGTAGAGAGCAGCAAAGAACACTACTGTTTTAGTCCACATAATCTTTCTCTGACAGGAAGATAAAAAACACTGGCAAAGTTTGAAAAGAAAATTTATTTTTTTTCTCCTAAATTCTCCTCTGTGTTGAAGAGAAAGCGCTATGGATCAAGGCAAAGGCATGCTTCAGTACTTCATTATCTTCACAACTGCGTGACATTGCTGTAAGCACCCTCAGAGCAAAGCTGTGTCAGAGTGAGCTGCAGATCAGAGGTGCAGGGCTGTTCCTTCATCCCATTCTCTGTTCCTCAGCTGGCTTTAGGGCACGATCTCTAAGGAGTGACCTCTTGGCTCTGTACTGCATCCTCCTGCTATTCTTGTAGGAGGGAGTATGGATTTGAAAGCAATCCTGCTTATCAAAGATCAGTTATGCTTCCTACTTTGGACCTTAGACCTAAGAAATTAGTTCAGAATATGTCTCAAGTTCTCGCAGTCAGAGACTTGAGAGCCAATTTCTTTTTAAAAAGTCTCTCTCTTCCCTAAGTGTTTATCAACCCATCAAAACTCTATGCCCGTGATTTGTTGATTTCAAAATCCTAAACAATTTAAATTCAGAGTTATGCAACCCAAAAGCACATGTATTTTCCTGACCAATAAAGTTTGTTTGAAGAGATTAAAAATAATTATGAAATAGCTGTCCAAGAGACAAAGAGTGTTTAGGGCATTCCACTGAGTTGAATCTAATTCAAGTCAACAATTGCCAGAAGCCAGAAGTGTCTGAGTTCCCTTTGACTATTAGGACAAGCTTGTTGCTGGCTTATCCTTGACAAAAATATAGACACATCACATAATCCTTCAGCTTTTTGGCATCCTCAGGAAAGAGGATGGGAACTGAATAGTCTCAAAGCACTTACCCACCCATTATTGAACTCATCTCTTCAGACAAAAAGAGCAGTGCATAACAAACACAGCTGTATCAATAAGTACTGACTTCAACAGCAAACAAACCTGGGGAATCCTCCTCCAGAAGTGTAAGGGTACCATCCTAAAACATGACATCCTTTAGTGGCAGGGGAAGCTTTTTACAGAAAGGTAAGTAAAAAAGGAAAATCTTAATTTATATCTTTTGTTTGAGTTTGCCTTGCTTCTAGTTGTGTTGTACCTGCCCAGCAGGAGGAGTTATGAATTAATCAATTAATCAATCCAGCCTTACTTCACTATGAGCAACTTCAATTTAAATTACAGTTTTGTATGTCCATAATTTGTAATTAGTAATCAAGAGATACTGCTGCTGCTGCTTGAAATATTTCACAGAACTGCGGGAATCACTAATGTGTTTGATTCTGTTCCATTTAGGTTAATCTGAGGTCTGTTGCTGACCTCTGTGAGTCCAGTACTACCTTTAAGTGTAATCCTACTCATTATTAATGCTAATGAGTACAGCTCCCTCAATTGCAATTGCTCCCTCATTTCAGTAGTTTCTGTCAGCCTTACTGTTCCTGACTGGGATCCAAAACAGCAACTTATTTTAAGGGAGCTCTGAAAGTCCTGACTTTCTCCGAGCTCTTAGTTATTTTATGAGGATAAAAATCAGAGATCTGTATCTATTTTAATTTTTCTCTTTCTGAAATCCCACAGTCACACTCATAAAGCTAAAGTCATAAAGGAATTTCTACACTCCTAGGTAGGATAACAACTCATACTTCATAGGAAATTCATGCAATGCAGATCTGCAGTCCACAGACAGTTTATTTTTCAGATTTCAGTGTTGCTCCATTTCTCCCCTGGAAACAAGAGACTCTGTCTTAAGTAGTCTCCTCTAGTTCCTTTTCCTATATCCTGCATCCCAAAGGAATGCACTTTGGAAGTATCTCAGATTTCTGTAGAGAGGAGAAACTGGAATAACAATTTCTAAGTCACAACATTCATCATAGCTGCAACAGCAATAGCATTTTCAGTCCTATCTTCCAAATAATTTTGCACTATATCTCTTTGTCACTCCTGGACATGGTCAGACTTTGGCTGGATCTGAAGAAATAAGAGTGAAGCAGAATGGGGATGAGCATCCCCAACACCTTTTCTACTTCCCTTTCTGACCAGGCAAGCTCAGGCAATTTTCATTGTCCCAGTCAGACAGCAAATAATGATCATCATAGGAAAAACTAAATAAATTCAATGTAGTCTGATCCCAATGAAAAAAGAAAGAAACTCTGGCCATCATTTCTTAGTGCAGAATATGGTGTCACTCAGGCTGCTGCAAAGGTGCTCTGCAGCTCTGCCACGTGCTGGCTAAACCCCAGAGCTGAGCAGTCAGGAGACCTCCCAGAAGCAGCAGCTGGGTTGGGCTGTGTACCTTCTGCCCTGCTGGAGGGTCAGGAGGATAAGCAAGGCTGGATGGAGACTAGACAGGTTCAGAACATGGGGCCATCAAAGCATGAACCTGGTACCACTGATCAAGAAAACTCTCTGAAGAACTTTAATCCGATGACCTTCAATACTAGAGTAAAAATTTACCCATGCCTTTCTTTTCTCTCTGAAGTACAAAAGGCATCCAAAAAGTGGCTTTCTCTTGATCTTTAAGAAAAGGAATCTGACTCCTGAGGAAACCATTTTTTCCTCCATTCCTCATCATTAGATGAATATTAATTTCCTGAGAAAAGTGTAAGACTTCACTATTTCGTAAACAGTGCTAAATAATATAAACCCCATCTCAGAGTTCGGGACATTCCCATTTACTAGCTGATATTAAATGTTTTTTCATCACTAATCCAGAGACACAACTGCAGCCTGTGATAACTTTAACTTGCAAGTCATTCTAGCAGTGCATGCAGTGTGATATAATAACAGTCTCAGAATATTACTCTTTCTATTGTACTGGAACTCTGTTCCACACACCTCCTTCAGATAAGATAGAAGTGTTTGATGTGAATATGTCTTCAATTAATATTTCTGGAAGATAATGGAAGGCATTGATTGGAAAATCCTTATCAAGGTAAAAGTGTTTGAGAACTAAAGAAACAACGTGCCTGTCAGACCTTGCTACACCCTCAGCAATGTCTATAATTGAAAGGGGCTTCATAAAGTCCAGGCAAGCAGTTCTTTACCTGTAAAGTTGCATATTAATAGATATATATGTCTACATATGCAGTTATATAAATAAAAAGTGCTATGTCATGCTCTGTTTGTAAGGAAAGTAAAGATGAAGATTGTTTATCCAGCATCTGAGTATTGGGTATCTCACAGCAGGACATTCTGGAAAGTATTGAGGGTCATGTAGTGCTTAGATCAGAGCAGACCAGGTGCAATTGCCCACACATTGACTGTAAGAATAGAAACCAATAGTTCCCAAGTTTTTCTCCTGCAGCTGAGCTGCTTCTTTCGTGAGGGACAACAAAAAAGCAGGAGCCAGTGCCTGTGTGTAGCTGCAGAAAAGCACTGGGCACAGACAACCACCAGAGAGAAGGATTCCTGTGCAAACTGAGCACTTCAAGATAAGCGTATACATTCTGCCATTAGGGTTTGGGTTTTGGTTTTCTGAGAATGAAGTGAATTGATTGGCAGTTTCCCACTAACAATAAATAATGTTCCACCCTGAAGGCATAGAGTGGATCCTTCTCTGCCTGAGCAGTTGTTTGTCAAGTTCTGAAGCAGAAGGTGAGTTAACATCTCAAACCTAAGAACAAGCCAGGTTTAGGTCAACTAGCTGAGGGACATTTACATTGCACAGAGACATAGCATTGTGCTGATTCAGGAGGGAGTTGTAAAGTTCAGGGTTCACCTTAACAGGGTTTCTCATGCTCAGATTTATTTTTTTAATATAGTGCAAGATATGTTTAATCTGCTTAGAAATGAAAATTTGCTGAAGAAATTACTAAGAATGAGAGACAGGGAAGAGAAGTTTTATTTAGTAGGGAAAGAGGTGATGGATTTAAGGAAGGGTATAATCCCCAAAAGTGCAAAGACATGGAAATCTAGATCTTGGAAAGCATCTTGCTTGCCTTGGGAGAGTGATTCTACTCCACTGACATCCATGGAGAGGACTTAGACAGCCCTCTGCTCCTCTTCCCAAAGATTGTGGGTGGCAAATCAGGGTTCTACAATACTGACACAGGCACTGAGGCTGTCTCTCAGAGTAAGCATTTTGAAAAGCCACCCACACATACCTTTGCTACCAGGCTGTCGTTCAGCATCTAGAAAAAATGGCCATGTAAGACCACCCAGGGCTACAAGGTTGAGAGTGTTGCTAAAGGACGATTCTTTTGGCTTGGCCTGAAATTCAGTAGGATGGATATCTAAATATACATGTCACATATGTACTCACTGTAACTCAGAATGTCAGTGATAAACTCTCCCCTGTGCATCACCAGTCCTTTTCAGATGAATAAATAATATCCTTCTTGATTAATCCACACAAATGGCACTTTTGTCCCCTAGCATTTTTAATATATGGCCATATATGGGCCACCTGCTTGGGAAACCTGCAGTGTCCAAGAGGAGATGTGCCCTAAAGTCAGTGTAAAAACATCCAGTTGGAATTTAAAACCACAGTGGTCCAAACAGGGTCACACCTATGCATTGGATATTTTGGTTTGTTTTGGTTTCTCAAATGTAGGCTTTGTAGATGTTTAGTTTGCAGAAAACCCTCCACATCCCCAACTTCTTTTGAGAGGATGACATCATGCTCAGCTCACTCACATCACCTCACTCAGCACAGAGCCATTTCTCACAGTCCATGCATATCCCATCCAAACCACCATGTTCCATCAGCATCAGGGAAATTTGCTCTTCCTCCTCTGTTCCAATATACCAAATAAGGCTATGAAGGGTGAATGGCAATGCTCTCAGTCACTCCCAAACTGGTGCCATGAAGAATGCAGAAAGAATTTTATAATTTTTTCTGTACTTATCTGATGAAGAGTGGTTAGCTCTTCACCATCTCTGAGCCACTAAACAGAAAGATTAAAATGGAGCCAGATAAAGATTGCTCTTTTTTTGGCACTGTGATCCTGGAACGTATTACTGTTAGATAATTAGACCATAAGTCTCCTCACAGCAAGTCTCCTGGCTTTGTAGCCACCTGGATTGTTTGCTAAACTCCCAGAGCACTATTCATGCTTTAAGAACAGATTAATTATCATGAGTCAATTAGCAGTACCCTAGTCACACAAATGGGTAGACTTGATCATCAAGCAAACCTATTCAGAAACTTTATAAATAATATTCTTCCTGGAGTTAGTTTAATATTATTTTACATGCTTTAATCTTGGTTTCCTTTCTAAGTTTACTCTAGTATGAAGAATAGGTGTTCAGTCTCTGGCTGTTACGTGAGAAGTTCACTGTTTATTTTATAGTTTCTGTACCTATGTTACATGTGTGGCTGCTTGAGTTGCCCACTGCTGTTTCTGTCCATGACTTGAGTCTTTAAAGCTGAGCACTAATGATCAACAGAGAATAAAAAAATAAACACCTTTCAGCATGAATTTTTAATGGAGAAATAGCGTTTTCCAGGGTTTATGAAATCAATGTTTGGAAATACTCTCCTGACCTTCCTATAACTCTCAAGATTTTGGGTCGACTCACAGTCAACATGGCCTGAAAGTAATTAATCTTTGTGTTTTTTAACTTTAGATATTTGTAAAACATTTTTGGGTTTTTTTGATACATTTGGATGAAAAAAACATCAGTGGAAGAAATCACCCAGAGCTACCTGATTAGAGAACTGAACAAGCCAATCTGAGAAGCAAGCATGAATAAATGTGGTGCCATATTTCATTGTCTCCCCAAAGAAAAACAGAACATTTCCTCTATATTTTAACATATACCTGCTACTCAACTGCTAGCTTGACTCAATGACTGGAACCAGGCAGAAAAAAGAGCAGGGATTCTGTTAATGAACGCATTCTAAAATTACCTCCCTGTGAGGGATTTAGCTGGGGGAGGGGAAGGGGGTTCTGTTTTGTTTTTCTCTGCAACAGAATATTTTGAGCAGCAGTTGCTGATTTAGAGGGCAAGATTCTGCTGCATAGCCATTTTAGGTCCTTAATCATGAGGGTTTTTTTATCTTGGAAGAATTGTACTAACAATGGAAATTACTAAACTGGTCCCTACAAAAGGATGCTTAGAGCTGTAGACTGCTGTTTTCTGAGAAGAGATAGGCAGCAAAGAGAAAATAGAATGTGCTTCTAAGTAATTGGTTGGTGACTGTATTATGTAGTTCAGTCAGAGCTGGTACATCTTTGTTTGAGAAGCCCTTTCAGATGCAGCATTCCAGCATTCCCTGTGGGGATACATCACAAACATTGCATCTCCAGGGGACAGAATAAATTCTAATCACGAGAAAATCTGCCAGCAGGATATTAGCAGGACAATTTACTCTGGAAACAAAATATTATATGAACCAACTTCTAACCATGTGGACAAGGACATTTAGTTATCACAGCCCTTTGCCTTCCTTCTATTCAACCCCAAAGCCAGCAGGGCAACACCCCTCCTAGGGGATACTAGACAGACAGGGAGACGACAGGAATCTTCAGCAAAAGGTGTGCTTCCTCCTACCAGTAAAGCCCTCTTTTAGAGAAGGCTGACAAACACATGTCAGGTTTAGAAACTAGTTGTTTGCTTCCCTTGAACATCACAAAAATTTAATCCAGCAAAAGGTACTTTGTCACAGTCTTCAGTGCATTTGTGACAGCTGGTGACATATTTGCTTTGGAAATCGCCTCTTGAAAAGACCTAACTTTGCAGGTTTCTTTTAAGCTTCTGATCCAAAGGGCCTGCCATCAAGGCAGACACCATAATTTCTATCCTGTAGCCTCATTTTTACCAGAGACAGAATTTTCCATGGGATGTCCAGTCTCTCACACATTGGACTTGTTTTCAATTAATGTCTACCTGACAGTCCAGGATCCACAGATTTCACTGGTCTTCCGGGAGAAGTTCAGGGTATTTTTTTAAATTAGGTTGCAGAACACAGTGAGGCTCTGAACACAGGGCTGTGTGTGTAATCTGAGTTTAAGCATTTGGCAGTGCATCTATTTACTCAGCTAATGCAATTAGTAGCTTCTTTTGAAGATTGCCATGTGACCAGATCCTACTGGGCTGAATCACTCACTAGACAGGTGAAAAAAAAGTCAAGCTGGGATTTCAACTACAGATTTCAAAAGCATGTTTCAGGAAAATTGCAATGATTACAGAGGAGTGAACCGTTCTCTTAAATCCAGGCAAAAGAATGACGCAATAAGGAATATCAGGTGGTCATATAATCCCTTTTGGATAGCAGATAACAGCAAGGATTTGGATTCTGTTTCTGACTGCATCATTGTGAAGATCCTTAGACAAGTAATTTTATTTATCTGACTCTCAATTTTATTCCATTTTTATTCTCTTCCATGACACCTGTGGACAACCAGAATTTATGTAAAGCAAAGACTAGAAGAGGCAACAAACAAACTAAAAAATAAACATTTCAAAATTTGCCAGCTAGTCCTGCTAAAAGTTCTTTCAGTCAGGCAGCCTGATGGTTTTGTGCTGGTTTTACCCCAACTGAAAGAATGGAGTGAACAAAAATTGTGCATGGCCATAGAGATATTTTCTTAGAGAGAAACATCTAATCAATAGCCTCTTCACATACATAATCATCAGGTGCCTTCACACGTATTTTACCTGATAGAAGAAATTAGAGGTGTGTTTTCACATAACCATGGAAACCCCTTCAGGAGAAATGAAATCTCTCAGGAGGGAGGAGGCTCTGGCTAGCCGCTCTGAACTGGAGACTGAGGTACTGCAAACTTGAAACAATTCATTTTTGTCACAGTGTAGGTTTGCCAGAAATGAAATTGCATGCTTATCTATCTTTCCTGCAAGTGTTTTTTTATCCATTGCCTTCCATACCTATGCAGAAAATAAATCTTAACATTGTCCCTGGTATCCACTATTTAATAGCATTTTAATGCTAAAGCTTATCCACTTGATTTCTCTATTTCCTCCCCAAAGCTTTTTTCTCCCACTTAAGCCCTGCTGGGAGTCAAACTGACTATAAAGGAGGAAAAATTTTATAGTCTAAAGCATTAAACTAAAATGTTAAGCTAAGTCAAAACCAATGCTACAGTATCTGTGCAAGAACACCTGTACAAAGTATTTTGAGCTACTTCTAAGTCCTAGAAAAAGTCTGTAAGCATGTATGGAAATCCAGGCCTTTTTTAAACAAATATAGAATAATTTTCTACAGAGCAAAGAACAAAACTAACCTTCCTTGCCATTTTTCCCCTATGACCTGAAACCAAACCATGAACAGTTTTGGTCACCAGGAAATCTGGGATAATGTCAGATCTTGTATGCAAGTCAAGAGCCATATCTTTGTTTTCTCTGGGTTTTCAGCAATCCCAAATATTGTCACTCCTGGTACCTATTCCTATCTGATATACTGCTGCTAATTCTGTGCAAGAAAAGCATCTCTGTGACTTGTAATGTAGAGATGCTGAAGTTGGCTGGTTGCTTTTTTCTTTTCTTTTTTGTCCATGTTTATGAATTGCTTACACTGGTTGATTTGGGTGATGTTGGCATATTTATTTCTCAAACTAAGTATACTGGTCAAAAGGTAAATCATAGGAATTTAGAAAATTATTCTCCATAATTCAAAGTATGTGATGCTCATGCAAACAGAGTTATTTTGCATTTTTTTTTTCTCCAGAAGAATATTGCATAAACTCTACAAATAAATGGAAATATTGCTCTCTATGCTGCTTATCTTTATCCATAAATGGGACTTCTGTCTAGTGTCGTTACTGGTGAACTGGGAAGGAGAGGTGAAGAAACAGCTCCTAATGTGATCATATGTAATATCTAACATGTTATGTCACTAATATTTTTTTAATTTTCTCAGAAACACGTGGCTTGAAGTAATGTTAAATTATTTGTAATTGCTCATTTTCTTTCAATGTTCTTTGATATTTCTTCTGAAAAAAAGACAAAATTCCCAGATCACATTGTGCTGGAGAAAACACTCTGACACTGTCACATATTTTCATTAATTTAGTCTCAATAAGTGTATAATAAATGTATAATGGGTAAATTGAAAGGACAGAGAGGAAAAAAGAATTAAAGAATGTTCTGAAATCAGGACTTTGGTTATAGAACCAATTCATAGTACACATTTGGGCATACTTAGATCTCAATAGCAAACTGAACTTCTACATGATTTTATTTTGAGCTCTGTTATCAATTACTTATAATCAATAATATGTAAAAAGGAAACACTTGTGCAGTTATCTGTTGTTCTCTTGGGCCTTTGTATAGTTAATAATATAGTGCCAGTATAACTTTATAAAGCTCAGCTATGATATTTTTGTTACTTGATCTCAGCTCTCAGGCTCTTTATTTAAATAATAAACCCAAGAAAAAGAATGCTGCTTAGTTAAGACTTAAAAATAAAACAAAAGAGAAGGAATGAAAACAGAGAGCACTGTTAGAATATCAAATGTCTTTTTGGAGAAAAACGCCTTGCATTTTTTTGTTTTCTCATTTCCTTCAGGTTGGTGAGCAACAATGCAAATGATGAAATTTCACAGGCATGTATTTAGCTCATTTTAGAGATAAGAAGACTTAGAAACAGGGTGATTGTCAATCATACTACTTCCATGAGCCCATGGAGTCTTCATGTTTCAATGTCTCTATGTTTTGATTACTTCTGTAAAAAGTACAGTAAGACTTATTATCCCCTGGGTATCGTCTCAGTTTCTAATTCCAAGTGGATGGTTTACATCCAGAAGCTAGATGTTTTACATGTCTCTAAAAACACTGAGTTTTAGCAGTATTTATTATAGCAATTTTAGATGCTCTTAGCTTCATGGACTTATTCAGCCTTTCTGGTGTATTGTGAATCTCTTGGAATTAGTATTACTGCATGTCAATAAGTTCCTCAGATGAATCCTGACAGACTGAGGAGGACTATATTAATTTTGTATATTTATTTTGTTTGTTGATGCTGATGGCCCCAATATGACTCATTGTTTTCCCTGATGAATAATTTAAGAGGTAGAAAAGCAAATTTGTCTGATATTTTCCTGAAGACTCAAAAATCAATTCAGCACAATTTCAACCAGCTGGCAAGAGCAGGGAATCTAAAATGCTTGGAGTCTCTCCTGAAACAATTGTAGCCCTGCTATGAAGCACCTGCCCTGTGCCTGGCATCTTTATGGTTTCCTTTCAACCTTTTAACTAATAACCACGTGTCTGAAGAAAAAACATGACCTGAAAGGATGCACCACCTGTTTTCCAAATATGTCTTCATCCAGACTGCTGACTGCAGGGCTCTGCAGCCGCCAGCCTCACAGAGAGACCTCCTCACTCCCTTCCCTAGAATACGGAATTGTATATACCATGGAGTTTTAATTATCACATCTGAGTTTACATTAACAGCACTATTCACTCACATCTCCTGATTTTCATTTGTTGTTCCATGCCTTTTCAGGAGACACCACAGTCACCAAGTTTTTTGGGTCAGATGTTAATTTTTCTTAAGTGTACTTCATGAACCTCAATGAAATGCTTTAGCAAAAGTGCCAGAAATATTCTGTGAATGATAGATGAGCTTATAGGTACAGATAAAAGGTTTGAAATTCCCTTTGAAAGGGGGTGGGCTCTAAACCCCTTGCTTGGTGGTTTTATGTCTACCTGTGCAGCTGCTGTCATGCAAGATTCTTTCTAAAGAGAAGTAACTGCATGTGAACTCAAGTACCAAACCTAAGATTGTCACAGGACTGAAAATAAGCACCTGGGCCAGCTCTAAAGACTGAGCTGTTGCAGAGCACATAAGAGTATGGGAGGTCATATCAAGCACCAGACTAGTGCTGATATGGCTATCATACCCCTTGCCATGCTGCTCTTTCAGGAACCACAGCTGCCTGTAGCCAGATCTGCCTGGGCAATAGCTGAGCTCCTTGGTTTCAAATTCTCCCTCTGCAGTTTGTCACCACCTGCCAGGAGTTGGGGCTGGCCATGGCTCAGTCCTTGACTGAGTGCACTGTCCCTCACTAACAGAGAGACAGCCACTTTCACTTGTGGGTGACAGATGGTCTCTGCCAAGTCCAAAGGGATTTCTCAGCAGCTTTCCAACATCAAAAAGATGATAATTTTTTTCACTGAATTCATATATTTTTTAGATCAAAAGCAAACAGAGGGGACACTGGGCTTCAGACCAGTAGAATGTTGCAATTTTCTTTGCCTCACAGGGTTTATTTAAGCTGGAAAACTGATGATCATTTTTCATCATCATCTTGTTAGTACAGTTGGGTTTATTGCTGAAGACATTAATACTTTACTTGGTTAAATCCAATCTGACTGTTTCTCCATGCAAATTAATTGCATTGTGAATTTGGTCTGGAGCGACTTCACAGGATACAATCATACTATGGATATGGTCTTGACAATATTAGCTTCCTTTCTTGTTTTTCCAAAGGGATTCAAAGGCCTTAGAATCCATCTGATGTTTTCTGAACTCTGATATCCTTGTTAGATATTTATGTAGTAAGTGCTCTTTTTAAGGATGTTAATAACACTAAAGCAAGTCAATGTATTGCACCAGCTGCTGGAAAAATGACAAAGTTCCACAAAAAAGTAGTGATTTCAGTTAGATCCTGTTCTCCTTGATAGGGAGAACCTTTCAAGTTGTGATTTGGTATGCTTTGAAAGGCAGTATTAGGTGCACCCGTATCCACAACCACTATTTCTCTCCCTTTTAAATTTAGATTTTGAAAGGGAAGAAGCTCACTGCTCTTGGCTCATCCATTATTCCTCTGCTGTGAAACAAAAACTTTTGTGTCAGAAGTGAATTCTAGTGACAAGTTTTCTGCATAGTTTGAGCTGCAGTAACCTCTCTTGTCTTCTCAATACTGAACTTGTTGCAGTGTTAAGGAAATACAAATCTGTTTCTGAGGCAACTGTTTGAGATACTGCCACACAGATACGGAGTGTAATCATAAAGAAATAGAATATACAAGAGAGACTTGTGAAAGAGGCTTAACTCAGGTGTATGAGAGGCATTTATCACTGACCTGTTAAAGGAGGAGAGAATCTGAGATCACAATCTTTGCTAGCAGAACTATCCCTAACACTGGAAATTTGAGGCACATTCCTGCAAAACAAAAAATATGCTGATTTTGTAGTGTCTTTTTCACTGCTGATGACAGGAGCATACTAGTTTTATACTGTTTTAATTTCGTTACACTGTCTATAAACTGTAAGATAATGACTAACATTTACAATATTAGTAATATATATGTGGCTTTGGAGACATTTTATGTAACAATTTTTTTCTTACACATTTTGCATAGTTGTGAAAAGTACTGTTGGGGTTTTGCCCCAGCTGGCAGCAAAGCCCCACACAGCCACTGGCTCGTTGCTGGTGGGAAGAGAGAATTGGAAGAGTAAAAGGAAGATAACTTATGGGCTGAGATAAAGAGTTTAACAGGTAAAGCAAAAGCCACACACACAAGCAAATCAAAACAAGGAATTAATTCCTCACTTCCCATGGGCAAGCAGGAGTTCAGCAATCTCCAGGAAAGCAGTACTCCATCATTCATAACAGAATGGGGAACACAAACTCCATCACTCCAAACATCCCCCCACTTCCTCCTCCTTCCCCAGATTTATATGCTGAGCACGATGTCATATGGTCTGGAATGTCCCTTTGGTCAGTTGGGGTCAGCTGTCCCAGCTGTGTTCCCTCCCAGCTCCTTGTGCACTCCCAGCCCACTTGCTGGTGGTGTGGGAAACAGAACAGACTTTGACTCAGTGCAAGCTCTGCTCAGCAGTAATGAAAATAT
The DNA here is from genome assembly GCA_013397375.1 of Toxostoma redivivum. Classification (NCBI taxonomy): domain Eukaryota; kingdom Metazoa; phylum Chordata; class Aves; order Passeriformes; family Mimidae; genus Toxostoma; species Toxostoma redivivum. The sequence continues at coordinate 20,393 of VXBI01006537.1, forward strand.
CCCTGAATTATTTACACCGTTCCCAGGACAAATCCAAAACACAGCCCCATACCAACTACTATGGAGAAAACTAACTCTATCCCAGCAAAAAGCAGCTCAAGTGTACAATGCAAACAAAATATTTCAGTCTAAAAGAACATGGTACATAAATTTCAGTGAATTGAAAGAATTCTGTGGAGGAGGATAGACCATATGAAAAAAACAAAGTGAAGCTCAGATTTAGTGTCAGATTTAATGTTACATTGAAAATGCAAAAATTCAAGCTCAGCTGTGATTCAAGTTCCTGATGATTAACAAAATATATTTGTGGATGGAGTCACCCAACCAAATGCATTTGTGTGAAGCACATTTTCTGAAAGGCCATCTAGGCTCAGGCTGAAGCTGCGATTGAGTCAAACAAGCTGTAAGTAAACCTGAATTATTTCATTTACAACCAAACCAAACAAAAGCTCCATTCCAGAAAATTATTCTGTTTCAGAAAATCTTGTTTTCCTTAAACAACGCTGTAAGAAGATCTGATTTCCCTCACAAGAAAAAATGTAATGGTCTTCCCACTACTTTTTTTTTACTGTATCAGAACTTCATTAGCCAAATTCCATTCACTTTTCATGTCTAATTTTGGTTTATTAATGGCTAGGTAGTAAGTACACAATCAGACAACCTAATGAAGCACACGAATCAGATTTTATTGTCAAAGAATATGGTGAAATAGAGCCATCTAGATTGATCTGCACACACTGCTTAAAACTAAAATAAAAAAGAGTGTGTTGCACTCTCCATCTCACCAACAAAACCTGCTGTCCTGAATGAAGAAGTGAAAACCACAAATGTTTACTAGGAAACAGGCATCAGTGTTAAATTGACAGACTATGCTTATCACATCTTGAATATATACAGCAGAGACCCACATCAAGGGATTGTTTGAATATATTGATTTCTGTCATAAATAACTCTCATCAGTCCTATAATTCAATGAAAAAGGGTAGCTCACTAAGTAAATTTTTATAGTGACTATGGAAGGAGAGAAGAATACCTTCAAATGAATGTACTGCTATATTTACAACATATCTATCAAAGGACGAAGTAATCCCGAATAAGACATTTTGTGCTTTTTGATGCATGCTGTAATCAGCTGGGGCCACACAAAACATGGAAGGTTGGAAGAGATGTACAGAAATTGAACTAGAAAAATTAAAGAAAAAAGGGAAAAAAGAAAAAATATTTTGTTCAGCTTAATATTCTTTGCTGTATTCTATGTTAGAATGCCTTTCAATAGGCACTGTAACACACTATAATCATCCAGATCTGTGAACATTATGTGCTTCAGCTCAGCCGTGTTTACTGCATTTTGGTACACAACCACTTCAGACCATTAGCTCCTGCTTCTTCTTATTAAAATAACATCACTCACCCTCTCTGGGGAATAAACAGAAGAATGCTTTCAGTTGTTAAAAGAAATTTTGATTTACTACAGTTGCAGGGATGGGTTCAGAGTTCCTAACCAGACAGTCTGTCTCCAAGCGACAAGAGGGTAGCAAACCCCATGCCAGGTATTAGGAGGATGATAGCTGAGCTTCCTGAGAGCCAATCGATTTGCTCTGAGTCCAGTTCTATTTATCTTGGCCCTTACCATAACCCTACAGGATTTGTGAATTCTCTTTCAGAGTGCCCAGTGATCAGAAAAAAAAAAAAAGGGAAGTCTGTGATGGATTAGAACTGAATAAAAATAAGACCAAAATCAATACAAGTAGAATTTCATTTCTACCCTTTTGACCATGGATACCTTTCAGGTACCTTGGCATTACTAGTACAAATTAACCCATTACATTTTCCTGCTCATACTGAAACAATAAAATGGCAAAATAGGCATGCAGGATGAAAGTATCATTTAAAGAACTTCTAAAAGATCATATAAAGGTAATACAAGTGTTAAAATAAAGGCAAAAAATATTTAATTTTATCCATTGGTGGTTTTCTATACCATAAAACCCTGCAGACAAGCAGTTGCACACCAGAATTATGAAATACAGAATTTCTTCCATTGCTATTCAAATGCTACCCCTAATACATACAACAGAAAAGAAGCCTCTTACTAAGAAAATGATGGGGTTTATTTTCTTCTTATTTGAATCCAAGTGGTCCAAAATTAGAGACTAATGGTGGAGAATGCTGTTAACAGCCTTATTCAGGAATGAGGTTGGAGGCATGAAACCATCCAAGTATTGCTGCTTCAGAATCTCCCATATTTTCCCTTGGGTTATGTTGTCTTTCTTGTACTTGGTCTCTGCTTCTGCTTCAGATATCTCTTCCCAAGCACTCAATCCCAGACTAAATTTATCATGCAATTTACAGTACCTGCATTGCCGTTTCCATCATGGTTCTCTAGCACTCCTGAGGAAGTGTGCCCACTTGAGAAATGGGAATATTACTTGGCACTGTCATCAGATCTGATTGAGCTGGGCCACTTTGAGAGGCCAAATTCATATGAACAGATCAGTAAACGTAAATCAACCTTGAGAAAACATGTTGTATGAAACCAAGCACACAAATGTGATAACACAGCTTCTGTGAGAAAAGGTCCAGAGGGCTCTTTCCCAATTCATCTCTCTTAAGAAAAAACAAGAGTGACAAAAAGTGTTTTAACAAGAGGATTGAGCATCTTGACAAAAGGTGGTGTCTGAGTTTTGTTATAAAGGGTTTAAAAGACAGCCATAAATCATTGTTAAATTATCTTTTCCCTTATCTGTCATAAGCAGATAAACCTTGAGTCCAAGGTTAACTGTGTGAATGCTGTAACTACTAAAAGGGAGTTGGCTACTACTCTAGGAAATTATGCAGCTTGAAATCAAGTTCTTCAGACATGATTTGAGCACTCATCATTAAGAAAATTTCACAAGGCCCATAGGCTGAAAGGAATAGGAGATCTTTCAACCTATGGAAGTATATCTTGCCTGCAACAGAGAATATTAAAGAAAATTTATTTTATGAAATGAAAAGCTTCTAGAAATCAAAGAAAAATCAACCTGATACTTGAGATTCCAGAGGAAGCCAATAGAACAGTGACGGCTGTCCATTAGGCATCACTCAACTGTTATCCTCTGTTCTGGATCCACTGGAGCTGGCCAGAAATGCTACAAAACCAGCAATGGCAACTGTGTCTGGTTTTTTGGAATGACCGACCTAAGGAAAAATATAATTTGTGTTCTGCAGACAATCACAATTCTTGAACCTCAGACTTCATTGCTTAGGATTATTTACTACTGGTAAATAATATCAGAGTAGTGATATCAGAGGTAGTGATATCAGAGGACATGCCAATCTTAAAGGTAAAGTGTGTGAGGCTGCGTGATGATGCTTTGTTTTGGAATTACCCAGTTTTGGGAAGTGGGGAAATGGAAATGTTTGCACTTTGACTGAGGTAAGCATCCCATAGAGAGCAGCACAGTCTTGTCTCTGACTGGAAGTGGCTACTGCAGAGTGTGTGTACTCATGTGGTTCCAGTGAGTACCCAATGTCACTGAAGCACATGTCCTGTGGGGAAGGCTGAGGGAACTGAGATCATTAGAGTGGAGAAATGAAATTTTTGGAAATAAGTGATAGCAGTCTGCCAGTAAACTCAATACTATAAGAAAAGAGAGAACCAAGCTCTTTACTGAGATGCACAGGAGAAGACTGAGAGGAAATGGTAATGAATTGACACAGTGTTAACTATGTTTAGATAAAAAGAAAAAAAAATTACTCTGGGCATAATTAAGCACTGAAACAAGGCTATGTGATTGTGCAATCTCTCTTCTTGGATGTTTACAAGACCTACCTGCATGAACCTATAAGCAACATAGTCTAAATTCAGCATTGGATCCGCTTTGAGCAGGGAGTTTGACTAGAAACCTCATGAGGTTCTTTCCAGCCTTAATGGTTTTATAATTCCATAATTTGCCCAAATTCCATTATGTTGTCAGAGGCACTTTAAAAACCTCGAGAAAGCTCACAAAAGCAGTTCTGCTGGAGAATTGGATATTAGAGAGTTATTTCCCTGAGGATGGAGCTCATCTATAGGTTGGTGTATTTTTCTTCTTGCTGTTTTGATAGTTACTACTAAGACACATATACTGTGAGGCTGAAGCTTATGGAATAGAAGCTGTGCTCAATTCAAGATAGCATTAAGATTTTGATCTTGATTGTCTGCTTTGGAACTGTAAAATAACATTGCTTATTAGAGCAGGTTGTGTTCAGTGAGTATAAATTTCTCTGAGAACAGTCTAGTTCAGGCTGTAGAAGGATAAGGTCTTCAATTCACAGCACACATTTGTGTCTTACAAGACATTCTTTATTCTTTTGGTTTTGTCTGACTAAAAGACCACTCACATAAAGGCTAATGAGAGTCAGCATACAAACTGTTTGCATTCCCTTTTCTTTTTCCCCCAAGTAATTTCTTTGCATCATATTGTTTGTTGGCTTGTTTGGGTTTTTTTTAAATTCTTCCTTTTATAACAAGGATTTAACAAGGTCATAGAGTTTCCAGTATTCTTTGTAGCAGTTTTTAGGGTGATCAACATAGTTCACTTCTTAGAGAGAAAATCAGGCAGTTTTTCCACTTGAGTATGATACTCAAGATGCTGTTGTGTATAAAGTTGTTTTCCAGGGGTTGAGAAAAGTGCACTTGGTCATGAATGCTACAGCATAGCATACCTGTAACCCTGTAACTTCAGAATTTCCCATTTGAAGAAATGATCACTGAGCCCAAGTGATGTATAAATGCATAGGTTAAGTTAAATTACCTTGGAAGAATGGATGATTAAGAATAGATAATTTTTCTGACCGCAATTAATGTAGTGTTACTTCTGTTATGTCATTTTCTAGGCAATGTGATTTATTAAGCTTTCCACTTTGAAATCCAGGACTGACAGGTTTTAGTGGTGATTTCAAATGCAACTGGTTCTCTGATTTTGCTGCTTTATTCTTTGGTCAAAATTTTAAGATAATGTGCTGCTCAGTTTTTTCCATCCTGATTTACTTTTCTCTCTCCTATTTCCTGTAAACTCTTAACAAGTGTGTTAGACGGAATTATTATCTATGAAATTGACAAATTTTGTTGCACTTATTTTTATTTTGTGTCATTATATTCTGCTGGAAATATTGATTTGGAGTGCTACAGTGTCACAGAAAGCTTCATTTAAAGTCATTATCACATCTGTCTACATTATTAATATGGAAATCCCTCTTCTTTAATATTTTTTTATTATTAGCATTGAGCCATTTTACCAAACCCATTCTAATATCACTTTTCCTACCTGAGATACAGCAGCACTCAGACACTTCTTTTTTTTAATTTGATAAAACTTTGTTGAAAGTTTATTCTGATGCCTGCATTAACATTTTCTGCTTAGCATGAAATTCATGTGTTGATGAGCATTTTGGAAGCAGTGATTTTTCAGGAATCTCAACCCTGTCATTGCAGCCTTGTCTCCAGCTACGCATCTCAAACACTTGTTACAGTGCCAGTAGTTTCCGGTACAGCCGGTAAGTGCAGATTAGGCACAAAAGTCTGGAGCCTTTATGTTATTATCCATACTTAAATAAGATAGAGCCCCACAATGGAATGTAGAAACTATGCTCACTATGCTAAAAGTGAACTAAATACTCATACAGTGAAGGACAAGATGGATGGAGATTCTTCTCTGCCTTCTTTTTTAATGACAATACAGACATACAATGCAGGTTGGTCTATTGATTCTGGGGACACTGTCAACAGTTAAGGTTAGGATGAAGCACATTCTTCTATGAGTGCATGTATTCAAGAAACATATATACAAATGTTCACACAAAAACATTCTTCCTAGTGCTTCCTAGTACTCAAAGACTGCTGATTCTAACTGAAAAATGAAATAGTATCTTCCTAATTCCTAGCATGTACTGAACTTACACTTTTCTGATCTCACTCAACTTAGGAATTCTTGTTCATTAGTACTTCCCTTTGATTTCATAGGCAGCACATCTTCCTGTGCTGATTCTCACTGGATTTCATCTTGTGATTGAAAGCCACCTTTAAGAACTGCATTAAGGGTATAAAAATGTGACTTACTAATATTTAAAGAGTCAGCTCTCCACAAGTGGAAAGACTCAGGCAAATGGCATGCAACAGAGGCAGAGGAGGGTCCTGCTCATATTGGAAAACTGCTACAGAGGCCTTCGGAAGAAAAACATGTGATTTAATAGGCACAGCTATACAGAAAATACATGTTCTTGGCAGAGATAAAATATTGATGCACAGAGGCAAAACCCATGGGCACACACTGCCATTTAAAGAGGAAGCACTGGCAGAGAGATAACACAAAAAAGATACAGAGCTTAAGACCCATACTTACCAATAACTCACCCCCCCCGGGGTACAGCAAGGGAAATTTATCACTCTGGATAGCAATCAGGACAAAGATGGTTATCAAAAACCATCCATTTAGGGACACACTACCTACTCAGAACTCAGGCTGTTGAGGAGGAAGGTGCATAAAGGACATAGGTTTTAATTTCTACTGGTTCACATTGGTGGGGGGAAGGGGGGAAGAAAATTAAATATGTAAGAGGAAAACACTTAAAAAATAGAAGAAGAAGCAGAGCATTATCCCAGTGAGGAATAATAAGGCCTCTTTCTGATATATAAACCCATAGGACAAGATTTGTTGCTGTCACATACAGCACAGCCAGTTGCAACCCAGAGGCTCATTTGAGGTACAGATAAGCAAAAGAAACAGCACATCACACTGACAGCTACTCATCCTCGAGGCAGATTTGGCTTGGGGTAGTGCTGCCTGAAACATCCTTCCAGTTACATCTTTTTATTTTTAGCAGTGCAAGACAGTTCACTTTATCATTTTAATCAAAGAGAACAGGCTGCAATGGGCAAGGGAATGCTTTCATCTAAGCCATTGATCACTTCATAGAATTGGCAGCATCTTTTCAGCCTCTCAACAACTTCAGATTGCCTTCTGACCCCCAAACATATGACATGAAACCAAGCAAGTCAACTGTAAAGATTATAAAACTTATTAATATGCTAGGAGTTTTTAATTGCTTTTGCCTCTTTCAAAGTTACTGGCCTTTTTTTTAAGGTGTTGATTCTCAGTGGGCTACTGAGGGTCTGCTCTAACAGTAGGATCAACTGTCAAGTGCCATCAGGTGACCCTGACATCAAGCTGTACTGTCTTCAACTTAATAGAAGATATTCCCACACACACCAGCAAATGAAAAAAATGCTTATGGAAAAGTTCTTCCCTGAAATATGATAAAGATTGAAAAGACTTCAGGAATCTTTTTCTTCCTGGGTTTTTATACCCAGCCCAAAAGCCTCATGGAAGAAATCTCTACTCAAAAAACTTCATATTTGTTTGCATGCTTGGTTTTACTAGGGCTTTTAACATGCATGATGGAGCAATCAGACTTGAAACTCAATAGAAACATCTGATGCCTCACTGCTCTACCTTGGGCAAAGAGAGAAAATTTCCATATTTGGAATTGTCCTCTTGTTAAAAATATAAGCACCAAAATTGAAGGAAAAGAAAGAAAATGTGGAAATGAATTACCAATCAGGAATCTGAGAGCATTAGATAAAGGCAATAACAATTTCACAGAAGCCAGGGGCTTGAGAGAAAGAGCTATTGAAAGCACAATGTTGCAAACATTGCAATGCTGTGTCAGACACAAACATTTACCTTTTTTTTTCCTCAAGGGATTTCCACGGGAAGGTAGGTAATAATATCCATCAGCTTTAGCGCAAAGCTAGGAACCAAATTTCTTACAAAATCTACAATTCCCCTACTATGGTTTTTTCCCTCAAATACATTTGAAATGAAGTAATTTAGCAGGGCAAATGAATGAAAAGATAAAAATGCCTGCCAGGAGTAGTAGATACAGAGATACAAGCTCTGACCCCACTTTTATATAGAAGCATTCCAAGAACAGAGCACCTTCCCATGACAGAGTTATTCTTCACGCAGGGAGAATTTCTGTTCTTATAATGAAATATCTGCGGGTCTTTTGTTTAAGACATTCTACTGTCCTTTGCTCCCAGGGGAAACAGAACCATATAACTTTCCTCTTTTCCTAACCCTAGCTCAAGTTACTATTGATGCCTTTCAAACTAAGAACTTCTGAGGTTTCTAAAATTACCTCTGAAGCACAATTAGCTTTCCTCTAGGATGACTGGACTGCTCCCAGGACTCAGTGCTAGCATTGAGTTTTAAGGCTTTTGACTGACTAGACAGAAATAAGATAGACATCTCCCTCTCCAAATGAGAGAACCCAGCTGCTGAATAAATCTGCCTACCAAGTGCTCAATACCTTGCCCTAACCTTTTCAGTCTTCAGCTACAGAGACTAGTGTTGCCTTTTAAATAAGAACTAGAGTTGCATGATCCCCCTCCCTTCTTTCTGGAAGCTCTGTTATATAAGGCATCTTGGAAAAAGCTCTAGCAGGCAGCTTCCCCCCTCACCTTGTAGCCAGCAGAGGAACTATATAGTAAATGACATCTGACTCTGGCTTCAATGTCTGAGGCATGGACCTGTAGTAACAGACCTACTCCAGATGGAGAACTGAGCAATAGACCTACCCCTTCCCACCTGGTTTGTTAAAAGTGTTTGCACACCAATACTGCAGCTAAACTGACATTAGTGGGAATAGCAACTATATGAAACCTGGGCCACAAATGAGACAGTAATCTTAAGACAAAGAATAACTGGGCCTTTGCCATAGCTTTAATTTATTACAAGATAGAAAGGTCCTATTCTAACCCATGCTTCCAGTTTCAATCTAAAATACTGATTGCACTTCTGAGGAGTCTTTGGGTTAAGGGTTGTCACCAAAGAAATGAGAAGCATGAACAGAAAAAAGACTTAAAAACATGGGCTACTGAAGAGCAGAATAGGTAAAACATTTTCTTGTGCAGACAGTTGTTAACAAGAAGAATGCACTCATTGCCTAGGGGAAGACCCAATTCCCAGTATTTTTTCCAGCTGTTAAGACAAACCAGTAACAGTAGCAGTAGCAGTAGCAGTAGCAGCAGTAGTAGTAGTAGCAGTAATAATAGTAGTAGCCATAGTCTCTATATTGATTTCCTTTTACTTGAACCTGTAAGTTCTCTGGTCACCTGTGCTACCTTTTATCCAAGCATACGTGACCTTTTTCCACATGCCATCGACTTCATTGGTTTAGCGAGCCAAGCTTTTGGCCATTCCCTCAACACACCATAATTACAGCAGGGGTTTTCAGGCAAGTTTAAGACACGAAGGATGAAGATCTGAGAGGTGCCAGCTCTCTTGCTCAGTGTTTTGAGGAATAACCTGGTGAAATGTGCACTTGACCTTCTTCAGTCCAGCAGGACGTGACTTTAGCAATGGCTTGGGCTTGTGCATTGCATGAACCCAAAGGTACTGGTGATACTGCACCACATCCCTCTGTGACACAGCCTCTCTCTAACAGCAGGTTGCCCACAGACCTGCAGGGTTCCTCTTCACACCAGCCCAGCCTGTGACAAGTCCTGAGCCCACTGTACACAGGGAACTGCAATTTCCCCACAAGGTGCTGCCAACCAACCAACAGGAGAACTGTTCAAATCCTTATCTCCTGAAGAGCCATTTTACTATCTAATCTCTAAAGAGATGCAAGGTGCCCAAACTTTACTGAAAAAAAGGCAGAAAGTAGGGCTAGAGAGCCTACATGCATATGTATGGTCTGAAACTGGAGCCCATTTCCCTAATCTCATCAAAACTGAGGCAAGTTTCAGGATTCTTGGTAGAATTTCAGAGTAGCGACAAATATAGTAACTTAATTCCAGGAGTAAAGAATGCTGTGAATTGCACATTAGCTTTCAGTGCAAGCTGCTTTGGAGAGTTTTACCAGCCAAATCTGGTTTAGTCAGCTTTAGGTAATGTCCATTTAAAGTACCCAGGGAGGAAGTAGCAAATCTATGTTCAAAAAACAGGAGAACTACTGTGAAAAGTAGCCAGAAAAAAAAAAAATCCAGCAAGGCTTAACCAGCAAAACAATCTGCAGTCTCAGATGATTTGCTTTGGAAAGTGGAAAAGTCTGGATTTTCCAGCAATGCTGTACTTGCTCTTGTGTTCTCACTAGAACTTTCCACGGTTATTTTTAAACATGAAGAAACACACTTGTGCTTTTCAGTGAGTGCATTTCCGGCATGACTGGCACAGGTACTCTTGGATTTTGGTGATCTCGGACATAGGGGAAGGCTGTGGATGGAGGTTTAGAAGAGGACAAGTTAAGTGATTACCTACTCATCCCTCAGAATTTGAGTTCTGATTTCCTGGTAATGTCACAACGCTGGGGAGTGATGATGTGCCATCTAGATCCACAACGATGAGCAACAAACACAATCACTACACCCACCACATCTTCACCTTCAGAGCTGGGTCATTTCACCAGATCCATCAAAGAGCATTTGCCCTTGGCAAAGTTGTGCTGAGCGCTCCTGATTACTTTCTTGCCATTCACATGTTTGGAAATAAACTCCAACAGAATGTGCTCTGTGTTTCCTCCAGGGACTGAGGTGAGGCTTCCTGACCTCAGAGATCCTAATTTCTTTTCCAATTTAGAGGAAAACTGCAACTGAGCAAAAAAGGTACATTACAAGTTTGTGCTAGATCAAGATATAACAAGCCTAACTTCAATGTTCTGTTCCCAAGAGTTCTTCAAACACAATTAATCACATCATATCAGCCTCCACGGGATTTCCAAATCATTGAAGCAAATGAGGTTCACAGGCAAGTCACATATTTCATTCCCCTCACACCATTTTTAAGCTGGTGACTTCTGTACCTTGTAGTTCCATAGCTTTAATCAGTTCAGCCACATAAACAGTACTTTCAACTATGATGTCACAAACTCAGCTACTACTGATGGTCTCAGGATGAAGAGCCATTGGAAAATCTTTATCATTTATGTAGGCTCTTCAGGAGTAGTGAAGATAAATACTAATAATATTATAGCAATATACTATTTTATACTCCATGCAATCAACTTCCTTGCTTTTTACTGCCTTTCCAGCCTAGTGGAGCCAGCACTGTGAGGAAAGATCAGGACACTATCCCACCAGAAGCTTTCCCTTGCTGTTTAGGAACATAGTGTGAAAAATAAGGTTCACTGTTTTGGGAGAATTTAAAAAATTTAATAAAAAAAGACAATAGGAGACAAACATAAAGCAAAGGGTTAAAACGGCCGGGTGCTTGGCATGCTGCCAAGAGCACACTGGAGCTTTGGGAACACCCCTTTAAATACATTTTACAATACATAATTTGTTACATATTCATAGACCTTTATACATAGTCAATTGTTTCTGGGAACTGTTTAGCATGGCCACTCCTTGGGTCTGCCTTTTTAGAGCATGCGTGTTTCTTGGCTTGTGGTTTTAATTCTCTTCTTATCATCTTTTAATTTGGGTGGTGGTCCCGGCCTTTGGCAGCCAGTGAGTGTTGATAATTGTTGTGTAAGTTCCTGGGTCCCCATCACACATTCACGGGCCGTTATCTCACCTAAGCGGGTAGTTTTAAGCATACTATCTCTAAAAACTTATGCCTAACTTTTGCTATTAGAAGAGAGAAAAAAAAGAAGAAGAAAAACTATATCCATATAGAAAAGCTATTTTAACATTACACATACAGCATTTATCCCAATATTTGCGAAGAGCCAACATGTCATGCACTTATAACAATAGGCTAGGTAGTACACAGCATGGAACTGAATTAGGTTCTTGGTCTGGGAAGCCACAAAGGGCTCTTTTGTTTCTTCTCTAGAGCATTCCTGTCCTTTGCCTGTAAGGAGAATCCAGAAGGTGCCCCTGACAGACAGGTTGACAAGAGATTAAGGCAGAAAGAATTCATTTTTAGAACCGAAGCTGTAATATTCTGTATTTTGGAGATCAAGGAAGAGACAGCAACAGTAGTTACAAGTCCAATCACGCTGAAAGATCCAAAAGCAATTTTCATTGGAGGGATTATTAGCAAGATTAATCGCAAATAGATGTCAGGCCGCTCCTGATTTAGGTTCAGAGCCATGTCTATATACAAGAATGTGATAAACAAATCATAAGCTGAAAAATGTAATATGATCTCTCAGAACATCTTTTGATGTTAGATACAGGCTGAAAAATAATCTTCACTTGTAAATCCATGTCACCAAGTTTATAAAATACAAAATAAGAAGAGTCAGATAAAAATAAGAACCATAAAAGTAGACCAGCAAATAAAAATAAACTATTGCCTTGTGCCCATTGGTGCCAGTTTCACCACTTAACAGTAGGCAGTTAGCAAACAAACTTTAACAAAGAGGGAAAATCAGTCTTTTTATTGCTTTTCCATACTCCATAAATAATCAATGTGAGGAAAAATTAATCAAGAAAATCACTACTGAAAAAAAAAAAGAATAATAAAGGACCTTTGTAAGAACAAAATCTCATGTCCCAGTAATGTCAAATCACAGCATTTCTTAAGAATGATCTTAACTGTGACATGTCACTGAAGGAAATGACATTTTTTTGCTATAACATTTCTTTATCAGGGATACTAATAGAGAAACTACAGCAGCTGTGTGTCCACCTCTTCCTCTGAAAGGACTTTTTCATATCCTTCATACTGCAGCTGCTTTGTAACATGCACATGAGCCCAAAACAGAGGAATTATTAATGACATAAACTAGAATTTATGACATTTGTTAGGGAATGTTTACAAAAATTTTAAAAATACACATTATTTTGAGTTTGTAAATCTAGTATTAAGTCTGTAGGAAAACGTGCATTTAGCTAACAATCAAAATTTACATATTTATGGCCACTCTGCTGATAAGTACTGCCTCTTGGCACCAAAACAAGCTGAAAAGATCTCTTTTATTTGTTTATTTATTTATTTATTTATTTATGTGTTTGTTTGTATGATTGCTTGTTCTAAGATGCATTCACATTTCACATTCCTTTGGTAAAAAATAAGCATGAAGATAGACAAATTTCATTACTTGCAGTGTAGAACATAAACTTCTCAGTAAATACTGCACGGAGCTGGCAGGACAATGTCCTCTAGATACAGGAGGCAACTTGAAATAAGAGTCCTTGAGTATGCTGGTGCTCATCATATCAATTTGGCAAAACTGGCTTGTAGTATGGGGCTATTGAATTTGAGCAGCCCAAATGGAAATGCCTCAGAGGAAACCCACGTTAATTCTCTCCTTCAAAGCTCTGTCCTCTTTTTGTCCAACAACTGGAAAAATAAGGGCCCCAAATCACAGATGATTTTTTAAAAACTTGTCCTCAGAAGCATGACAAACAAACTTTTAAAGTCAGCAGGATTAAGTATTACACCACACAAAAATGAAGGTATTTATTCACTAAAGAAGTGTCCACCTTCCTTTTGATTTTGAGCTATCAATACCAAATTTATTTCTTTATAGTCCATTGACTTGCCTGCAGATGATCTACTTTCCCCTGCCTCAGATAAATAAAAGGTTCCATAAATCAACTGAAACCTCTTACATGACTGTCCATTTCTTTTTTTATTTAACAAACATCTTTTTGTTGACAGTGTTTGATGTGCAGCCAGCAGATTAAAAGAGTTCCAGTTTTGCAGATAAAGTCCATTATTAACTTTTTGCATGCCAGTGGTTTTAATTTGCTGTCCTTTCTAAAGTGCATATATAGGCAAGGCTGGCTACAGCAATCCACAGTGGATTAAATACTTCACGTACATAACTGTCACCACAAACTTTTCCAAATGCGTTGTGCATTTTTATAATCACCCACTTTGCAGCCATTACTGTACCACAGGAAATTTTCAACATAACTTACTTCCTTTGTTGTTAGGTGCTTTTTCTTCTAATTATGACAGAGAAGGGAAGGCAGTAGATTAAAATACTTTCAGTTGAAATTAAGATTCTTTAAGTGAATAATTTCAACTATTGAATAAATAAATTAATAAATTTAAACACAGTTTAAATAAAAATGAGCCTCTTGAAATTAGTCATAACTAGAAGTTGGCAAGCAGTTTATGCTAACAACATACAATTAGCTGCAGGGGTTTGACAACACGCTTTTGCAGGAATTATTATTGAGTCTGTTGTCTTTCTGCTTAAGGGTATTAACTCTTGCTTACATGTCCTCACTGATCCAGTTCTTCAGATTCTATTGTTGGTCCACCTGGAAAAAAATAAAAATTGGTCCTAAAATTGCTACTTTAGAGTCTGAATGTGGCATTCACACTGGATTTAAACAAATAGAACATGGCTGTGCTGCTATTTTTCAGATGGAGGAGAACAAGAAAATTTGATGTCACAATCCAGTTTCTGGCTTCCCACAGGCTCTGAACACGTTGAGACGTGTATCTGTAGCCTGGTGCTCCCTGCACTCCTTCAGGTGCTGAATGTTTGAGCAGCTTCTGATATGCAGCATTTGCAGGGTTAGAGATGAAGTGTAATGGTGCTCTGCAAGAAAGACGAATCTGCCCCATTACCTGTGATCAGCATGAATCTCACATAAAGGGAGTAAAAGAAACTTTTCCCCTCTCTCATACATCAAGACATCAAGAATCTGATCTTTCTGAGTATAAATATGCCACTCATCCACTAGTACCTTGTGTTTTTATTATAGCAAATTCGGTTGGAAATTTAAGGAGGACCAGTGGGTAATCATCAGTGACCTATGAAGAAACTGGTTTAGGCAACTTCTACAGCCATGTCAGCAATCTATATTTAATTTTATTATTCTGCATTTATTTATTCTAGTCACCTTTTCACACACTCTTAAGATTAGAAATTGTTTATACTGATAAAAACATTAATTTGAAATTATCGGGGGAAAAAAAAAGATGTTTGTTTGGTCTTCGAGCAGAAGGCACTCAGTGACCTCCCTGTGCTGCCCAGAGCAGAGCCTCTGCAGGCCGTGTGTGCAACAGGGCAGCTGCTCCCAGGCTCCTGAGCTGTGCGCACCCTGCACAGCATCAGCTCTGCTGACACGTGCTTCTGAGCAGCCTGGCCCCAGCCTGCTCCCGGGTTACCAGGAGGTGTTTGAAAGAGCCTTACTTTGTTATCTTCAGTTGCTGTGCATGGAAAGTCTTTTACCATACATTCAGGCACCACTGCTCTGGTCTTGCTGACCTGTTCTGAGGACAGACACAGGGAGACAATTCCTGTGCAGAAAACAAGTCCATTTTGGTACTGACAACACAGCTGCGGACTTCTTCACTATATTCTTATAGGTCTCCATGAGTTCTTTATGGCTATACAGTTTCTAAACTTTGTTCTGTGCAGCTTTTTTAATTCCAGCAGGATACTGTCTGCAAAATTCAGTACAGACTAAGCAAGATATTCTAAATTTGCTCCACATTGTATTCTTGTCATAGATACACTGCATCAACACAAAGATACTGATACAAAGCACCAACCCATTAATGCTTGAAGATAATAAATGTTAAAAATTCTGTTTATCCCTGCTAGTGAAATTTGCTCTGAAATCCTTTCAGGTTTGCACTCAATATGATATTTATTTAAAAGGAACAGGAAGAAAAATAATAGAGGTAAGTGAAAATCCATCAAAAGGCATCATTTCTCTGCCAGGTGCAACAGAAAGGAAGATAAAACAGATAATAACACTGCTGAAACAGAAAGCTGTTAAGGTTGATGGATGGGAAGAGCTGACAGCTCAGAGAGTCTGTGAGGGCAAGCTGTTGGGTATGGTGTCAGACTAAATAAATCTATACATCCTTGTTTCACCCCAACACAGGTCTATCACAAATGATACAGTCCATCACTGTGCCTTGTGCTGATTTTTTCAACTTTGAACGTGAACTAACAGCATATTAAAAAAAGGTGTCTGGGGAGCACCATTTCCTGCAGGAATCACCACAGAAGTTGAGGTACCATATTTGAGAAGCTTTGATTCCTGTTTGTCCCACTATGATTTTTACACCAGTGAGAACATCCATGTATCAACATAAATTATATTCATCAAGCTGATAGGATATAGCACGTGGCACCCTCGTCTTTGGGGATGATGTTAAGGGACATGGGAAATAGAAACTGTTGTAAGGAACAGTCCATGCATAGTATCTACTGAGAAATTTGGTGAAAGGAAAAGGAAAATAATTTGTGGTGCTGCAAAGTGAGCATACAAAAAATCTGGCATTGAAAGTGTTGGACTTTGTTGCTTTTTTCTTGGGGTTTTGTTTTTTTAAATTATCATTAAAAAGTCAACATTTTCAGGTAGCTGTGGGACTTAATAAAAAAAGCAAGTTTTTAGTTCCACAAACTCATTAGAAAACCTTAGATTTTCTCCTTAGATTAGAATGACTGTGACAATGTTGACATAGTTATCAGAGAGCACTTTTCACTTGTGGGTCATAAAACCCTGAATAAAGGTAAAAAAAAAAAGTTATGAGCATTCCCTTATACAGAGAGAATCTGAGGAACAGAGAGGCACGGTGATTTCTCAAAGGTAAATGAAAACCAAGTGCTGTAATACCTTCTCCAGCACTATACTCACTAACCCATCTGGGACTGTGGGGCTTTCTTTTCCCTTTTAGACCTTCCTTAAAATTTCAGACTTGCCAATGAAGTTGTATTTGTGGCACCACCTCCAAGAAGACGCATGACTTCTCCTTATAGGACAAGAACAGCTATGAGACTCAAACACACAGGAGTTGTCAGATTCTCAGAAGATGCCCTTCCATTTCCAGGATGTCCTCAGTCAGTTTGATCTCAAGCAGAGTGGACAGAGCCATTTTGGACAGATTGCTGGGAATGCCTCTCGTACTCAGACTCCACTTCCAACAAGGATTTAAAACAGGGGATTGAACTTGGCCGGTCAATCTGTAACTAGAGGATGATGGGAAGGTGGGGAATTCTGCTGCTAAATACTGTTATTCCTTTGGCTCATTCTGGTTGTTACCTTGTGAATGCATCTACTGACCCACGGAGGATCAAAAACAGCATATACCAGGCAAGTGAGAAAATACTCATTTACTCCAAAGGTAACTTCATTTACTCTCCTCACATTCACAAGTGAAGTAGTCTTTTTGGAAGGTATTTCTGAACACCAAACTTTAGATTATGTACTGGTTTTACATACCTCTGTATTCCCCTTACTGCATAACTTTAGATTGCTATAAAGGTTGGGTTTGAGTACTCTGAATGTAGCAGAATTTTCTTAAAGAGGAAGGAGGGAATTTTAGAGAAATGTTTTCTGGGCCTTTCTGTAGCTGTCAGACTTGAGAAATGAAATCTGAATCAATGTCAGTGTTTTCATACTGCTATCATTTAAAAATAGATTTATTTTGACCCTTGAATTTTACTCATGTAAAATGCCATAAACTTTTCTGTTCATCATCAGTGATGTCTTAAAAGATGATGCATAGATATTAAAATTTCTAGCAAATGCTCATGGTCATTCCCTGTTCCACAGTGCAAGACAAACCTGCTGATAATTTAAAAAGTGGTAGGTATGGCTCTTACAGCCAGTGCTGGATCAGAAAAGAAAAGCCAGAAGTATCCTTATCCCTTCTAGTGCTCCATGATCCTAAGGTACTGTAAGCCATCTCCAGGCAATTGTGAGCCATAGCCAGCCGGCCAGGGCCTGAGCAGTACTCCCACAATCATACAAAGGGATGGTCAAAAAGTCGCCAATGTCGAATTCCCATACGGGAACACCTTCAAAGGACTTTTGAGTGCCTCCAAAGACTGCATCTTCCAGAGATTAGCACAGAAAAGTACAACCTTCAACACTACAGGCTATCATTAGGAATTCAACTTCCACAAGCTTTAGAACTTTAAAACTCCACTCCAGTTACCAGGAAACCTGGGAGCTCTGGATTTTCGGGCAAGGCAGATTCTCTTCAGAAGGCTTATTTGCTCCCCTAGCCTTCAGTGGCACCTAGTGGAAAAGAAGCAACTCAAAAAACAAAAGCTGGGAAGGAAAACGCAACTATGCAATCTTTATCCAGCTCCCTCAAGCAACCTTCCTCCAATGCCTCTGAAGGAATACAGACTGTTCTCTCGGGAAGGGCTTACTTTTCAAAACAAGTTCAAAAGTTTGCACATGAAGGTGTAAAAAGAGCTTAATGCAGCATGATGACAAAGCCAGCAACCCTGAAAGAACAGATAGGGTGAAAAAGTGACCAAGTCACACTGGACAGTTTAATAAAGTCTCTTCCCCCNCTAATACAGAGAAGATTATATGTTGCTCTGGGAGAACATATCCCTTGTTTCCTGGTAGCTCTGTGCCACATTACTATACTATTGGGGAGTCTATTTACAAACACTCCTTGTAGCTTCAGCTACTCTTCAGGAATGGGACTTTAAGTTTCCCTTCCCCTCCCCTCCCTCACCATTCTCAGCTGTTGGAGTTCCTGATACCTTGAGAAATCAGCACTGCCCATTTATGGTTTATTTTTTTTCAGATCATCTGTACTTCAAGTAGTACCTGAGGGGAACTGATAAGAAAGATTGAGAGAGACTATTTACAAGAACATATAGTGACAGGATAAGAGGAAATGGCTTCAAACTGAAATGGGGCATGGTTAGATTAGATAGAAAAAATAAGTCTTTGAGGGTGGTGAAGCGCTGGAACAGATTGCCCAGAGAAGCCCTGGATTTCCTGTCCCTGGAAGTTCAAGATTTGTTTGAATGCAGTTCTAAGCAACCTTGTCTAGTGAAAAGAGTCCCTGCTGGAGGGGGGACTGGAAGGAGGAGGAGCAGGGGACCTGGAACAAGAGTTGTTCTTTAAGGTTCCTTCCAACCCAAACCATTCCATGATTCAATGATTCTAATTACCTGACTTGAATAAAAGTCCACAACCTTTTTCCGAGTAGTACTTGGGCTTGTAGATTCCATGTCTTGTTTACCATGGGAGAAATCTGTCCTTTAATGCTCATCCAAAAGTTGTCCCCACTGTCAGTGCCATACCACATGCCATAACTCTTGCCATACCACATGCCACAACTCTATTAACTATTATATCATAGAGTCACCTTTTCTATTTTTCCTCAAAACAGATGTAAAACTTCACCGGTGGCAAAGTGAGTCGGGCACTCAGCTTCCACCAAACTTCTAAACATTAGTCTAGTTCTGCTTCTTCTTTTGCTGGTGGGAAAAACACTCTGCAGCTTCACTGGGGTGCTTGAGGAGTGCTCACATGTATTAATACAAAGGTCTTTGATGAATGTTTATCTCTGTTTATAGTCAGAACAGCTCATTCTCCATATCATACTTTCACTGTCTTTCTGGGAAACACTAGTCATTGTATTTCTATACTCCATCCATCCTCATTTCTGGCACTTATATAGTCAGTTTTCCTCGATGCTGTCACCCCAGTTGAAAAATGCCAAGCTAAACAGTTCATCAGTGGGCTCCTTCTCCCTTTCCTCTTGAGCCACAAAACCAGACACTGGATTTGTTCTTGAAAGAACAGCACACTGCTCACTTCTGTGCTCACATCTGTTTGGCACAGTTTTCAAGAAAACAACTCATAAAATGCTAAATACTGGGCAGATTTTGAGAAGCTCCATTTCTTGCTGTCCTGTGGTTTTAGTTTTTTTTTTATTTTTTTTTAGTTTGTCTCCAAATACCAAGTGTGATGACTTCAGCATGTGGGGACTTTGCTGAATAGGCGGTTTTTTTGTTTGTTCTACACATCTTCTCCATTCATCCAGTTTGATATATATTCATTCCATGATACTGAGGCCAAAAGACAAAAAATTTCTGACAGGCAACTTATCAACAGCTGCAGCTCCATCCTATGGAGGTACTGCATTCCTAGTTTGTCCTGTCTGGGTACAGCTTGTCCTCATAATGCTGAATATGACACTGCCAGAGTTTGCTTTTAGCATAAATCCTATGGCATCTCTCATGTGAACTGCTTCAGTGGTAACCCACAGTCTAATAAAAAAGGGATTAAGACAACTTTGATTGTTAGAAAATTACAGTACCTTAAACCTGATGGAAATAGTGAGTATTGCTCACTTTTTATTAGATGAGTTCAAACACTAGCCTGTTAGGGAGGGAAGAAGTTTGTAAATTTGTTTAATAGTTTTGTTTTAAAGTATTTAATGGCCAGAACATCTCCCACTAACTTTATTTCATACTCTAGTGGGCTGTGATGTGACTGACATCTCTACTGTACTCCATTTACTGACTTTTCTCTGTATTGGATTTTAAATGAAATGTCTTTTTTCCTGAAACCCTAGTCCTAACAAAAGTTCCTGCTTTTGCACTGCTTTGAAATGCATCATATTTTCATGTGAATATCAAATAGTGTTTTGTATTTTTCTACTGAGTAATTTCATTCCTCCAAGCACATACACCATTTTCCCTAACTAATATATGCTGCATTTATCTTATCTTTTCCTTTCCTTTTCCTTCTGTTAAGTGCTAACGATATAATGAAAGCTGCAAACAGATAGGTCTCAAATCTGTTGATCTGATTACCCTTAATTTCAGAAAAAGGTACTGTAATTTCTTTCCCCCTCTTGGGCTGTGTAGTACCCTCTAAAATCTACATTGCTTAATTAACTTTAGAAAACATGTTTATACCTTATAATATTGCTTGGGGATTCTAGAGTATATAATGCACTTAGCAAGGTGAAGGGGCATGACTGCAGTGCCATTTAGAATGATTCTGGGATGGCAAAGTATTTAATTGCTTTTCTGTATACTTTTTGCAATAACCAAGATCTTTTTCATCCTCTTGCACTTTTGGAGATCACTAAAGTCGTGCTTGAAACAACTAGTCTAAATTTACTTCCAGAGTAAATACTTCCAGAATTTCTTTAATTTAAATCTGACAGAAGATATTTATTCTAGTCATTGCCAGTAAGAAGCAATGTGAAGTAAGCTGTATGGAATCTGCAGAGTCCAGCTCTGTACACAAGTCCAGGAGCTTCTGTGAAAGGCGAGACCTTCACAGCATAAACTCTCCCACAGAGCAGATGATCCTGGTACTGCCTACAAAATAGGGAAAATACACCATTTCCAGCCTTTTTACAAAGAAAGTTGAAAATAGAAACACATTTAAATCCATGTTGAGAATATTCAGCTTTGCTAATTCCATCTGCTTATTGATTTAAATGTTCCTGGCTTAATACGCATCTCTTGGGGAACTTTCATTATGTGAGTAGTTTTAGAAACCAGTGAAGCAGTAACACAGGTGAGAGTGAAAAAAGTTTGTAATGACATCAGGGTGATAGGTAGAAATCTAGTTTGGTGCATGCTTATGCTGAGATCAGAGTTACTACTATGAAACCTTCCTTTCATAACTTTTTTTTAAAAATCCAGAGACGACAAAATTAATTGGAAAAACAGAGCTCTTTGGCAAATGAAGTTCCCACCTACCAACATAATGTGCATCTGTTCAGGGTTTATAAGCCTAATTTTCCCCAAATAGCTGCAGAAGAGTCAACTATTATTTTTAGACTTTGTGGATAGCCAAGGGGAAAGTAGAAATATACACCTGGAATGACACAGCCTTCCCGAGCCTGGGCTCACTCTTTTAAGGTGCACACACTGGTGTTGTGCCAGGTGTGGGGAACGGCCCCCGGATAAGATTTCCCAGAGGAAGAACCTTAAGAGCTAGTGGCTCTTCAATGTCGCCTATGTCTAGGGTTAGGTAAAGGAGACAAGGGAGGCTCTCAGCTTCTGAGACCCCAAAACGTTTATATAGAAGTTGGAAGGCTCAGAAGCAAAAAACCCTTAACACTGCTCGGGATTAAATACTAGGGCAGACCAGAGGGTGGGTACAANGCACCATAATCTTGGAACACTGCGTGTGTATCATTAACTAGAAAAGCTTGTTTTCAAAGGACATTTGCCATGTCTTTTCCAGATTCTCCTTCCACCATCTGTAATATCCTCATTGGTCTTTTCTATCTGCTGAAGAACTGAGTATTCTCCAGGAGCTTTATCCTAGCAGAGACTAGTACTCCTCAAGAAATGTAGGTAGTTATCACAGATGGCTGATTCTCTCTGGAGCCACGGTCAGCCAGGGATACTGTCTGTCTTCCGGGGGCTCTCAGCATTTCACAGGATGAGCTCTGAGCTGGAGGATTGTAAAAGTCAGTGCTGACAGCTAATGTCTTTCCTCATTAACACAAGGAGAGAAATGAAAGGTATAGCACTACACTATAGTGAATGCAGCATGTGTTTGCATCCAGATCTGAAGACATGGGGCAAATTTAAGTGGCCAAAAAAAAAAAAGCAAAAAAAAAAAAAAAATCCTTAAAATAGTCCCCAGTAAAGGCTCAGTACTTTTGGGCTAAAGCCAACCTTGATACTGGGGATAGACATAGAAAATTAGAAACAAACCGGCATTACCTTTTTTCATAGAAATTATAGCAGATAGATTGTCCCTGCCAACATCACAGAAGGTGGGAGTATGAGGACACACTGGGAGAGCTGGCACTGGTGATTTCTTCTGCCTAGTCTCCTGGTCCTGCTCCCTAAAACCCTCTCTCTCCCACATCTTGTCCACAGTGGGTAAATGAGCCTCATTTTTTGCTTGTGGCAGGTGACATATGCTAATCAATCTTCAATGCCATGTGCTCTGGGCACACCCAGATGGTTTTTGGGTCCAAGCTCACAGACTACCAGGGAACTGCTTGGGGATGAGGCAGGTCCAAGGCTAACCCAGGAAGTAAATCTGCAAGCTGGGGCTTCGGGAAGGGAATCAGTGGGCAGCAAGAGGCATGGCTGAGCTGAAGAGCAGAACTGTCCCCAGCATGGCTTGGACAGAGGCTAAAGGACTAGTCCCCATGAGCAGGTATGGAAGAGATCGCATGTCAGACTGACTAGGGCCATTAAGGCTTATTGTGCCCTCAGAGCTCCAACAGCCCAGAGGAAACGCATGAACAATGAAGGAAAACCGTGTTGTCAAATTATTTTTGTCCCCCTTGAAGAAATTCTGTACTAGCATCCAGCTATATTGTTGCCATCTAATCATGGAAAAGGTGCTAATTGTCAGCTGATAATAAAAATGTAACACAAAGGCATTGTAGCAGATCTCTGAAGTGGTTTGGCAGTCAGCCTCTGTCTGTGGTGAAAGATGTAAATTCAATACTCACATCAAAGAATGCAGTCATGCACACAGAGGACTAAACAAGCACTGAGCACCTACTGACCATTCACATATTTCATGTCATGGGAAATACCAGAATGGAGAGGAAGGGTGGTTGGATGGCTACATGCAAATGTTTGTATTCTACCTGGACCTTGTCTGAACCCAAATTCACAGCCGGCTTTGGCCATAAACACAATTACAAACATAATTTATGGAAGCATTATAATTTATAATCTAAATTTTTATATATTTATTTAAATAAAAATAATTTATAAAAACATTTAATCATCTAAGTATGCATTAATAAAATTTGCAGTGAAGCTTAATCAACTCCTTAAAAGTTTGGGCTATATTTGTGTGTCGTCGTGTATTGAGATAGATTTAGAAGACACATAGATCTTCTCCAGGGCTGGGGTCACAGAGGNTGTTCTCTTGCAAACTAGAAAAATAGTCAGTTTAGAAATTATATCTTTGTTTTTGTTTTTTGCTTGAGCAGAGGAAAATGCTGATTTTTCTCTGCAAGCCTGCTAGGATATTAGGCTACCACAGGCATGTTTAACCTGGTTTGAGCTGACCAGCCATGCTCCAACCTGACACACTCTAACAAGGTTAAAGTAAAACCTGTAGCCTCAGCAGGAGACATTTTCAAGCTTTGTAGATATGAACATTGCAGCATAAGAGCACTTTGTTATAGATAACTCCCAAAGAGGGAGGTGTCATATAAGGCAAATATTTTTGCAGCTTGTATCAACTGTATGTGATGGCTGTTCCTTAATTGTACCAAAATTCCTCATAGGGTATGTTCCGTATGAAATTTTTATGAAACATTTATTACTTAAAAACACCTCTCTGCAGCTGAACATAGGAACTACAGAACTTGCACAAAAGTGTGTATCACAGATAATATGATGAAACTTGGCAAGTCTCTCTTCCTCACCCTGGAAAAGTCAGTCTGAAGTCTGGGAATAGTCTTGTACTGAAATCCAGTGAAAGGCATTAGAACTCAACACATAACCAAACCAATATTCTTCAAAAAGCAATGAAAATACAGGGGTCAGTAAACTTATCTGGAGGACTGCTAAATCCAAACCACAGCACTCTGCTGCATAACCACTAAAAGCACCCAAAGCAGAGGGCCAGCAAGGATGGTGTTTCACATTTGTATTTCAATTTACCCTTCACTGTACTCAAGGAAAAATAGAGGTCCTTTTGTGAAAAGCTGAGCATAGCTCTTGCCAGCTGATGGGAAATGCACATGGAGAGATTTATGTGGCAGAGCTCCTGGCTGTGAATCATGAAAACCCAAGAGGATTAGTGCCTCAGACTGAGAATTGTGCACAGCAGTAGGTCTTGGCCCTGGATGGGAGAGTCCTGCAATTACTCACTCTTGCTCTGTTTTCTGGACACTGCATATAAACAGGCAAAGCAGCAAACAAAACCAAACAAATAAAACAAAGTCAGAGACTCTTTATAAGAAAGTAGACATGGTGTAGAATTAATGTACTGGGCTCTAATACTCCTTGATCATAAATCTAAATGCCAACTAAAAGGTATTGCTGTTCTGGATCAAAACAAATTATATTTAGCTAAAAGGCATCAAGGCAGACATATCCACTGTATTTGTGGTTGAGAAGCACACTTCTAGCCTCCAATTTAAATGGAATTGGAACCATTTAATCTGTTCCTTATATTGCCATCAGCCTGGGTTTCTGGAGGTATTTACAGCAAGCATTAGTTTTCCAACACAGACATATCTATAGTTTATTTATATGGGACTAAATCAGAAAGTATTTAGTTCAAAACAAGGAAACAAGCCCTGGTATCCAAGGAAATTTTGTTTTCAAAATAATTACAAGTTTTCAAGAGCCAGTTCCTTTAAATGGCTAATTTGTCTTAGACAAATCTGGCTTTGCATAATATTAAGAGAATCATCTGAGTGGAAGTAAAATAGCTCTTTATAGTAAAGAGCCATCAAGACATCGTTTCAATTTTCTAAAAATTCATTTAAGTATTTTTTACACTGTTATGACCAGACAAATATTAGATCTGGATTTTAGGAGATTTCACTGCATAGGCAAAAAAATCGAAGCGGAAGCATATATTTTAGATCACTTCTAAGAGTAGTACACGCAGTCCAGTTTCAGACATGGAGCACAAACTGGATGCAAGATGGGTTGTAAAGTAATTTTTGTTTCCCTACATAAACAGGCTCTGCACAGTGCTCCCCATGGATAGTGAGGGGCTGTGCCTTCTTTTGAGGAATGAGATACTGCCCTTTATCTTTTTCTTCTTCCGCAATTCACATCTGTGAGAATGTGCTGCTCTAATTTAGTGACTTCGGTGGAGATATTAGAAGAGTAGAAAACAATCATTGTAAACCTCATTCAAATGACTCAGGTCCTAACAGGTCTGGTAGTCATGAAAGTATAAAACAAATGAAGTGGAAAATGCTGTTTAAATTGAAGAAATCAAAGTCATGCAACTTTCTGGTTTTCCATCGTATTGCAAGGATCGTCCCCCATCTGACTCAGATTCCACCTGTTTATAATGACTACCACAGCCATAAAAACAAATGTTCAAACTCTCCTTTGTGTCTCCTTTTCAACCCTAAATTAATCCCTTTTAAAATCTTCTCAGTGTTTATCAGCTCTGATCAGAGGGGACAATGCTCAGAGATTGTTGGAGACCTGTTGCTCCATGCTGTTTAGCAAAGCACCTATACTTTTATAATGGCTAAATCTTAGTTCCAAATTACAGCAGAGATCTGTAAATAATAATAAGAATGGGTTTAACTGCTTATGGCTGAAAATGAGGCAGTTTCATCAAATTTACAGAAAAGTATTTGGGTTGTGATTTCATTTTTGTCATATTTGATGTAAATACGACAATTGCTGAGGCCACACCAATTTTCATAGATAGCTGTCTGCTGAGGGCACGAAGATTCTTCTCCATAATTCTCCACACTACGTGTATGTCCCTGAGCCTGCAGCACACATAAATTATAACAATAATCTGTACTTATTTCACATATTATTTAAAATACTTCATAAGTAAATTATTTTTTGAAGGTAATGTAGTCTTAGTGGGAGAGAATAAACATTTCTTTTATTAATTTTACTAGAAGCTGATTAAATATTTATGAAAATGCACTTATGACAAAGCTATTTAGAAATACTATTAAAAATCCTCAGATAGATGTTTATGAAATATTTCAATTTCTGGAATAAAACGCTTAAAACTGCATTTAAAAATTACTTTGATAAAAAAATGAAATTTTAAAATCAAAGTAAAGCCTCCTGAATAATAAACGCATTTCTCACAACCCAAATATATTTGTAAGCATTTTTCTGTAACAGCTTTGCAAACACTGACTTTCCATGATGCTGCAATTGTCATATTTTCTGTGGAAAAATTATAATGGTGTTGTGTAGCCAATATTTTCATAACTGATTCAAACTGAATTTGCTCAGGTGAAACTTAAAATCAGATCAGAGAAGTGCTTTAGTGAAGCCACATCACAGACAGATCTAACCATGGACTAAAAACATTTATTGAGCCAAAATAAATTTTTCTCATGTTTGCTGCCTCTTAAGTGTCTCAATGAGCATGAATAGCTCCATTTCAAAGGTGGATTCCTTGGATGATAGCAAATGCAAACATGAGCATCATTCCCATGCTCAGTCTTCTCATCCCTCCCCCAGCAGCATCAGAGGAGCGTGATTGGTACTGAGACTTTTGCATCACCAAGCAGCACGACATAGTCAGTTTTGGGCTGTAAGCTGTTGATTTTGTGTTCTGTTTTAAGAACATTTAACTTTCTATATTCCTACAATGCTGATAAATTACCTGAGGGAATGATGTGTGTGTTCCAGGGTAGGGGAGTTGTGGAGTGCTGTTCCCTATTCCCCTTTCAGAGTGATAACTCTTCATTTAAACTTTTTCTGGTGCTTTGCATGAAGAGATGAAATTTTAATTCTTCCTGCTCCTGTTTAGTGCATTGTGCAGTTGAATAATCTCTTTTTTTGCCTACAGGTGGTTTCATGAAGGCAACTTCATCATTTAGCAGTAAGGAAATGTGTCACATCACATAAAAATTAGTCACTGAGATGAGAGTAGGATGATTTTCCCAGATTCCTGGATTATGGGTCAAAACAATCTTGTTTTGCAGCAATCTCAGAGTCCCTACTACGGATGATTTCTGAGGTCTTTTTGATGAGTGAGGAGCAGTCAGGAAATTCCCTGATGTCACTTTGGACAAAATTGATTACTTTGTTTTCAGGCATTGTTGCTATATCTTCAATCATGTGGTGTTTCATCTACAGTCTTTGAAGAACAGTTATTTTATTTTACAAAGTGCATGGAAGTGTCAGATAAACCAGCACTCCCATGTGTACCCTTTTCTAAATCTCACCTAATCCCAGGGAAGCTGGGAGAAAAGGTGAATAGTTTTGGAAAACAGTGCAAAACATAGCCTGGCTACTTTAGAGAACAAGAAGGGGAAAATATACTTGGTTTGCCCATTTGAAATGTGCCCTAACAACCATTTCATAGGGAGTTCCTTTGAAGATGACACTTGAAATTTGGCAGAGCTGCTTCCCTTTTTTCTCTTGCTCTCTTATGCATATGGCAGTGATACGCATCTTACAGCTAGCTCCCAGGAAATTTCTTCCACATTTGGTTATAGGCTTTGAAAAGTCTCTCTGGGAACAGATATGATCCAAACTTGTTCAAAGCACAGAGACTCCGTCTGCAGTGAAATGTTCCTACCAGGTACTACAGGGACAGAGCATCTTCTCTTTCTTTCACAAGGGAGAGAGCTCAGTGGCAGAGCCTCAGAGAGACGCTGCACGACCCCGGGCTGTTTTGAACTCTGGTGCAGCGCTCACTCTCTTTACTTTACTTTTTTCCCTGCCAAGAGTGCAGAAAGACACAGGAGGTTGAGCCTTTGTGCCCAGACTCCAGCCTCCTGAGTGCAGGATAAATTCTTGTCTGGTCCTGTGTGTGACTTGATGTTGGGCTGAACACATACTGGAGAGCAGAAATCCCCCACAGGCCTTGTACAACAGTAGGAGCACAGTAGTGAGGAGGCTTACAGGGGCAGAACAGGGCAGGAATGGAGAGAAACTGGGCAGAGATTGGGATTGTAAACAGGAGGCAGAAGGCAGGAGAAGAGGAGGAAGAATTGAACAACAGAGATGTGGAACTGCAGGAGAAAACCATAAACAGGAGATGAAAGAGAGGGGCAAGGAAGCAGCAGAGGTAGATGAGAGCACAGTAAGAGTGGAGGCAGGCTGTAGACTTAGCAACTGAAGAATTTGCAGCCACTGGTGAATCCCATCCTGCAGAACCTGGAGCTGAACTCCATTAGCTGTGAGAAAAAAAAGAAAAGCTTGCATATAATTTTTCCTATCCCTTATTTTATAATTAAACAAGCATGGTACCTGGGTAATCCAAGAATGGTCCCTTATAGAAAAGGAGTTACACAGATGAATAGGGTGAAGATACGGATTATGTGACAATTCTGGACTGTGGCTATTATAAAACCAGAGCTGATACGAGAGAAAGAGGGGCATAAGTATAGAAAAAAAGGAATAAAAAGAACATAGAGAACAATAGACTTAATGGAATAGAAATACTGTGAAGATAAGAAGAATGAAATTGGGAGATGAAAGAAAGGATGATAACAATGAAGGAAGGTGCTAGAATAACATTTCCCAAAATTTCTGAAAGCATGAGTGTTTGGTCTCTGTATGACCTTCAGTGGGTCCAGACACCTGGTAAAACATTTTTGGTGTTTTAAAGGCAGGAAGGATCTTCATTAATGAGTTTATTAGTCATACAGGCATGTAACTGTACAAAATATGTAGTAATAAGAGTAAAAGGAATATAAATAGGCAAATAAAATCTCCGGCATGGAAGACTCAAGCTGCTTGCCTGAAGAGCTGAAGAATGCCCCTAGTTCAGGTCCAGAGTACTAAATCTGATAGTGTAAAATGAATTAATTACAGCAAGGGCTCTCTATCCATAATTTTGTCTCTAACATACAAGATCACTGCCTAATCCTGTTCTGGGAGAGCAAACCAAATCCTCATTTCATCCATATTCATACAGTGAGATGACTTCTGATGCACAGCATTTGGCTTTAAAATAAGCCTTCAACATGACTGGAAAATCCCTGTGAGCCTCCTATAAAATATGACCTCTTTGTACCACAGTGACCTTTCTTGTGCTTAAAGACCCAAAATTTCTGAGCTGAGAAACATTTACACACCTGTGTGCTGCTGGTTTTAGTCTATGAACTGTGATGGGGTTTTGCTCAGTAATAGAAAAGGACAGGAGCCAGGACCTTGGAGTGATGACCCTTTACTTCATGGTAGGGCACCCTCAATGAATGGAAAGGTTTGGACTTGAATTTGTGCTCCTAGTCAAAACTATGCATGCAAATTCTTGGACTTCATTAAAATTGTAAAACAACCACTTGATTTTTCTGATAACAAAAACTCAGAGCTGCAGTTTCACAACCAATTAAAATAACACAAATAATGGAACAGAAATATGGTAATTGTATGTCATAAAAGTGCCTGTCTCCAGATGCATTTTATGTTGCCTATTTCCTCTCTATAAAAATGTACATATTTATCTCTTTTCACTAAGCACAAAATTAAAAACAAACATTATGCTTATCTGGAAATAAATATTAAAACTAGATATCAGATTTATTGGATGCAAATTTATTTATCATTTTCATCTCAAGGGACTTTTAAATGAAGGGATGTTCAACCAAGAGTCAGTGAAGGCAAAAGTATCATTGATCAGCTGAGCTTTCCATGGGTCTCCAACCTTGATCCTAATATCTGTGTACCGCCCTAGGCATTTGTATGTCTAGCAGCACACCACTACGACAAAGAATTTTGGTTTACTTTCACATTAGAAAAAACAGACCAAATACTTTCCACTGAGTTTTTTCAACATTTTTCAGCTGTTGCAGAGACAGAGAAATTATATAAAAGGTGTCTGTATGACATTGGGACAGTGAACATTATGCAAAAAGGAAAAGGAAACTCCCACCCTGTGTTTTAAAGTCAGAACCAATTACTAAAATTAAAACCTAGACTATTGGTTTTGGCACTTTGTTTTTCCCTCTCCTCATAACTCTTTAATTTTGGTGAGCAGAAGAACACTGTATGTTAAGAGCAGGCTCAAGTTCCTGACTTTCTGTATGGTTGAAATGCTGCTGGAGCTGGCTGTGGGTGACCTGTTGGGAACATCTGTGGAGTGTCCTTGGGGACTTCCACATACCTATGACTCAGAGCTGCCAAGTGGCTGTGAGTGAAATACAGACCTTTAATTTTAGAAGTATTAGAATAGGGTCAGAATCATAATGCATTGATTGATACCTGCTGCTGTCTCTATATTGACTGCAGTGGAAGATGATGACTCAGAAAAAAAAAAGCAAAATAAAAAGCATAAACTTATACTTTATACTTATACTTTATACTTATATCATGACATCAGTATTTTAAAAAGTACTGAATAAATTGCTCAGATGTGGTCAGAGAGACATCTAGTGAATTAGCTTGGAGAATTATTTCTCACAAGTTTGAGTTTTGCCCTGTTCTCAGGGTGATAAGGAGAAAGTTCCCAAGGTGATAACATGGTCAAAAACAGGTTGGAATTCGTGAAAAACAAGTTGGAAAAATAAGAAGGAATTCACAAGGACAGACACCTGGTGTTTTTTCCATGGGACACATCCTGGGAGATGTTTATCCCTGTGAACCAATGAACTACGGTTCTGTTCCATGCATCGGAACATGCTTTAAATATGGGCTCTCGGTTCAATAAAATCGGCTTCTTTTCCTAAAAGGAGTCCGTGTGCTTTGCTGTTCCTTTTGTCTCTTTTCCCTTTTATTTAGGTTTGATACCACACTCAGATGGGTTGCTCCTGGGCTGAGTCAGGCTTATAGCTAACTTTTTATAATTAAATCCTTTATTCTAAATGTGCGGCAAACCAATTCACTCATGTTGAGGAGGGAAAGTCAGGTGTCTGTAACTCACTTTCATTCTTGCAGCATTTAAGCCTAGGTGTATATCTTGAACTATTATTTACAGGTCTGTTTCTTTTGCCACTGTGATCTTCCAGTTCCAAACCAACTGCAGTTAGCAGATCCCACACCATGACTTCCTCACATTACTTCCCAGGAACCCATCTATTCAGTGTAGAAATTCAAACTGATTAGTTAGGGAGTCTACAGTACAGAGGGTCATATGAAAGCCAGGACAGAAAGAGTTCTTGAGAGCCCAAGGATGATGGAGGAATTCTTGAGAATAGAGTTTAGGAATAAAGAGAAGGCAGGTGGGTCCTTGCCCTTGCAGCTACACTCCAAGCAGTTTCCATCCAGCATCCTTTCTGCCTTGTTTTCCTGCAAACCCAAGTTTCTTGTTGCTCCATACCTGAGATAAGCTTGCTTGCTGCTGCACACACCACTGAGACCATGGCAGAAAACTAATAGCCTCTGATGAGAGCACAGGAACTAATTGAACTGTTATCATTGAGCATCTCAGCCCATTCTCCCCTCGATTTAAATCAGTGTGTTGCAGCCGGGTTGTTGAAATACAGATTACCAAAAGGCTGCCCCCTTTGTGTATATGCATTGCTGAATCACACAGAAATACAAAGCAGCTGCCATTGCCACTGCTGTGGGTACTGCACTTGCTAAAGCTTTCTGGAGAACACAAAAATCAGAAATCTTTTTGTCCCCTCCATCCATAAAATGTTGTATTGCACAAGAGATGGTGACAGGGAGGAAATCTCTGCAAGATCCCATATTAGTCTAATTCTGCTCTTTTATCCATCAGAAGAGTCTCCTCATAAAAGCTGTCACATGAGCCAAAGCAGGCAACTGACTGCCCAGAAGTGGCTTTTGTCTATGCTTGCATTGATCCTTCTCTTCTGTAGCAGAGAAGGTCACATATTGGTTTTGTTTCTGCAGACCAGGCTCTAGACAGTGCTGGTAAGAAGGTCAAGTAAATAACTATTGCATTTGTAGCATTTATTTCCTAGAAGTTCTGAAAAAGATGTGGTTATTTTCTCAAAACAGGTGGCAGCCTAAAGGGTAGAAAACTGAATCCCTGGCCGATCTTGCATTTCTAAGCCCTTGGTACAGGACTGTGCAACCAGAGATATGGAAACCCCAACTCCTGGTGTCAGTCATCCCTGGCAGAGAGATCCTACCAATGGAGACAGTGACCTGCAGTTTTGGCTTTGGACAGGAGAGACAAAATGGGTGTTTTAACTCTTTTCTGTTACGAAACCTGAAAAAAAGGTACTAAGAGCAAAAAACTCAGTGCAGGAAATTACAGCTCTGTTTCTTTGAAAATCAAGCACAGCCTGCTCCTAAAACATCTGACCCTATAGTGCTTAAGAGGTGTTGGAAAGTGTTCATGAAACAGGAGGAAATTGGAAGATCAAGATCAAAGTCAGACGTGTGGCACAGATGTGTTAACAAAAACAGTGTTTCTTGGCTATAACTCAAAATTTTATATTTAGACATATTGACGCTTAAATGACAACTTTAATTTCTTTAGCATGCCTATGTTATTTTCATAGACTTTTCAGTCAACGTTTTTTTTTTTAATTTTTACAACAAGTCATTAAGTACAGGGCTTTAAAAATAGCAAGTGGTATAAATTTTTATTAGCACTAATAAGAATATAAACTAATAAATCTGTTATTATTTATTGCCTTTTATTTCCATGCAAAGGCCCCAGTCCTGTAACTGCCTCTAAAGATGTATTAAGTCAATCTGAGATCTTAGGTACAGCACCAAGCTGGATGTGGTCCTACCTAACTCTAACCTTTCTGAGTTCAGCTGAGCTCATAGACTGTCATTTCTAGATAGTTATTAAGTCATTGCCTTGAATTTAGAATGAAAATAACATCATCAATAAAAACAGGAGAGTGAAAAATCAGTACTCACAATTATTAATATTAATTTAAAAATGAAACCTCAGACTGGACTTAAACTTTGGAACATTTATCTTGATAGGTCTCCTTCAAAGGTTATCTCTGTGGACTAAAGAACTGGTAAAAGAGCCACAAGGAGGAGTAGGTAATTTATTAAAGCAGACAGGACTTTGGCTTTTTATCAAGAACATGCATGACTGAAAACTGTATCCAAACCCAAAATATTTAACTTGGCAGGCAAGGGTGATGTCAAACATTAACTTCTCACTGATGGGTCCTAATTTTGGAAATTAATTGTTGTCTCCAGTGCAGGTATAAAAAATGTAGATAAATGGTCCAGTGTCTCCCATGACTAGCCTCTACAATTTTTTTATTGTGAGTCTTTCAGTCAGCCAGCTAGTTTCTTTGCTCTTCACTGAATCCAGGAGGAATTTTGCTTGCATCAGAAATTTAGAAACTAAACAGAAAGGAAGAAATTCATTGCCATAAGACATAGCAAATACATTTGGTAAAATTTAAGATTATAGCAAATACTAGACAGCTTAAAGAAATTTTAGGGAAATTATATCTATTCTCCTAGACAAGTGACTTTTTTACACTTATAACAGTGCTCAGAACTGAACTGATAATCTCAAAAGTCAGATATATGTGGCATCTCGCCATTAATACACAGAGTCATTCTGCTGGTTTATACCTGGTCTTCTCAAACAGTTCCTGAGATAATCTCCTGGTTGTTTCACAATGCCAGGACACAAAATGGCCACTCCCAGAGATGTGCTAAGCCACTGTTACACCCATAGGTGCTCAGTTCCCCTCCTCTTCCCACTTACTCTCAAAAAGCCAGTGCAAGCAGCACTTAGCTCATTTCCTACTTTAGTTTTTGTGAGAGGGGATTATTTTTCGTTCTTGACCATTTAGTTGTTGATTCCACAACACAGGATACATAATCAGGAGGAAGACGGCCATATAGGCATCTACACAAAAATCTTGAATGATAAAGAAAGACATGCTAAACACCCTAATGTGCATAAAAGGCAGTAATTTCAGGCCATCTAACAAACAACTCCCCTCACAACCTATCACATATAGTCCCAATTACCCATTCAATGTACTCAAGTGAACAAATACTGCCTATTGAATAGGAAGCATCATTCAGTCTGAATTCAGACTTTTTTTGTTTGTTTGTTTATGATTAGTTCTGAAACTTCACTTTACTTGGTTGAATGCAATTAATATTTCAATGCCAGACTTAGGAATTTCTGCAAAGGGTTCTTAATTCCTTCTTTTCTCTTTGCACTTTGTTGTGACTCTTCATCATTGGAATGTGTTAATCTATATAAAGATAATAAGCACTTTTTTTCCCTTTTCTGTGTCCCCAAGACTTGAATTTAATTTGTAGTTCCAGGTTTATGGAGTAATACTTATTCAATTCTGCTTGAGTTTTCATTCTGTACAGCCAAAATCTTTTGTGCTTAAAATTCATGGTTTTTATGAAGAAATATTTCTGGAAAGCAAAAATAAAATAGAACAATAAATGCACAGACAACCTTTATACAGCTCTTCACAATCTGAATCTCCTGCTCTGGCTTTGCTCACAGGCTCTGAGAAATGTGGTTATTTTATTCCTTTATTCTTTCCCTTAACCTGAAATAAATTAAAATAACATTTTCCTAAGGCATTAATTAACAGGGCACACACAAGCAAAGTGAGACTGTAATTTACTGCCTCTTTTAAGCCACCAGGAAATGTCAATGCATTTGTAGTCCCATAAAATTAAGGAAGTCTGTACACAGTGAGCCCACTTCTATATATAGCTGCCTCACTCCTCATCCATAGATGGCACATTTGAGATGATGGACACAGTAAAAACACTGAGCCACTATATTTATCTAAAACATGTATTTTTAATTACATACTATGGTCCAGGTTTCTTCATAGCTTTTACAGTCAGGAAGGAATCATTTGTTTACACTTGACTAGAGCAAGTATTTCATTTGCCTACTAATATGGGGCACTCATTCCAAGAAGGAGCTGAGGAATATAGCAGCAAAGATCATCAAATAGTAAAATAATGCACCAAAGCCTCCCAAGTATAATCATTGGGGCACATTTAACACAAACTACACTTGTGTGATAAAATCTGTATCGTTCATGAATCTCAGAAGTGCCCTACATAAAAAGAAGGGCTTTTTCTTGTTAGATTCATTAAGGCTGCTCTACAGTGATGGTGAGCAAAAGAGTATGGCCTCTCCCTGCCTCAAAATGATGCACTTTGCATTGTTTGCTCTTCTGTCACTAGAATGGGGAGAGAGCAGAGATCCTTAAAGTTTCAACAGCAGATTGGCCCCTCAGATAAACCACAGCAGTAAGAACCAGTCTTCCTGTGGCCCCTTGACCTACTTATATCCCTGTTTTCTCTCTTTTAACTAGAGTTCCAAATACCACATTTTCTACACATCCATGGACTTACTAAGCACCAACTGAAATGCATTCAAACACTAAATGTAGACATGCAGCATTTCGTGAGCAGTGGGACAGATAAAGACACATTTACATGCAGTCAAAACCCACATCTTTTATAGCACCGCCATGTTCCCAAGCATAGCTTTCTTTTATAGCCTCTACTAGTCCACTCCTGCCTGGGAACTCTGTGTCGAAGGCTTGGAAAGCCAAAGGTGCCCCATGTCTGCCCTCTCTGAATGGGCAAGGGGCAGAGTTCTTGCTTTTCCACCAGTAGCATTATTACTGCTCGAATATGTCCCCTCAACCTGCTAGCCCAAGGATACTGGGAATTCAAGATCTTTCAGCTCCCTGAATTATAACAAGAATGCAATAACTTCAAAACCTATGGGGAGGAACGAAAGGTATGTGGGCAAACAGGCTAGAAACCAACAAAATGTACATCCTTTGCAGACAATTGGGATTCGGATTTAAAAATCAACAATAAGATTAACCACATACAATAACTCTCATCACAAACTGCTTTACAAATGAATAGGAGAGATCATTTCATAATCTTCCAAAGTGAAGCCTTTGGAACAAAGCTGCTATTCAATAAAGCACATCAACATCACTAAATAGTCTTGGGACAGGGAATGAAAAGGGATTCTGCAGGCAGCACAATTTCCAACAAGACACAAATTAAAATTCTGTACAAAGCAGATTTTTTTTTTTTTTTAATGTAATGCAATACAAAGATATCACAAGGGTAGCTAACACTGGAGCTGGAGTCTCAGAACCTCCTTTAGGATGTCCTTCCTTACATAAGTGATTATATCTTTTACTGACAGTCCAGATGAAGATGTTGGGAATATCCACATGACCAACCATCAGCACTTTCAGTACAGAAGTATCTACATTTGAAATAGATAATCTGTTCTGCTGATGCCAGTCCTTGGGAATAGGTTACTCCTTTCTCCCTTGCCTGACCTTCTCCGTTACACTGCAGGTCTTTTCCATACTCATTCATGCATATTTCTTCTTTCTCTAATTTAGCTGCCCAAGTTTGCCATTTTCCTGTGAGAAAGCCAGTTTTCCTTTGTTTTATTTGAATAGATAGACATGAAGTGGGGGAAGCATACCCAGATGTGGGGGAGTGCACAGATCTGAAACAATGTGAGAGACTGCAAGGACTACTTGATTGTAGATTATGTGATGTGAAATAACGAGTGAAGGAAAGGAGAGAGGTTAAAAAAAAACCCTTAAAATTAAAAAGTGCCTGGCTTTGAAAGCTAGGAGAAGTAGTATACTTTGAGGATGAAAGTGCTAAATTTATTCATTAGTTTATGTCTTTGAGAATTTTTATACAGTAGCTTTTATGAAGGCAGTATAGATTCCTGTCCTGGCCACAGAGGAACAGGACCATGGACTGATGGGCTAATCAAAATAAGTCCTACATACTGGATTCATTGATCCTTAAAAAGGTGCTGAATTGATAATGGACACTTCTTGGAGGTGCCTACCCAAGCACTGATGCAATCGATGACTGCTTAACCTGTTAGAGCTGACGGATTTTCAGCACAAGGTGAGACAGTATACAGGACATCTTCCATGCTTCTGTGTTTTTTCACTGTGCTGCTACAAAAGTCTCTGCTGTTGAAATGGAGTCAAACACAATTTGTTTAAGAAGTCCTGTGTTTAGCCAACAAAGTTTTACAAGTTACACAGGCTCAGGGATCCTGGAGATGTCATCACTGTGGCTTAAAGTGTTAATCAGTGGTTGGTGCAAAAACGAGCCATTCAAAACCACAAAAAATTTCTTGGGTCCAGTTTTTGAGTTGCATTCCCAGCCTCCTCAGATCCCAAAGTCACTATATTACTGAATGTGAATGGTATTTACTGCAAACAGAGACTCCAGGAAAGCATTCTTAGCCTTCCAAAGCAATTTTCCAGCCTCCAATTTTTGGTATAAAATCGTTACATGTTTCTTCTTCTCAGCCAGGCAGTAATTTGAATGGAGTATGGTTGCTGCAGGGAATTAATCAGAGGATGTGGCTGAACTTCACTTCCAAGTCATCAGTCAAGACAGATAGAATCAGTGGCAGGGGCCAGCAGTGAGTAAGCTACAGCTGTACAGCTGTGAGCCACAAGGACAGTAATCTACCTTCAAAGTTTTATATTTACTTTTAAAAGGGCCAAAAAGATATTTGGAAGGTCTCAAAATCTTGACTTGTAGCCTAATGTCTGTAGGGTCCTCCTTCTCTGTGCTTGATCACTGATTACTTGCAGATGATTTCAGGAGCAGAGACCTTTTCATCCCCTGTCTGGAGTGGGCCTGTCAGGCCAGGTGGCCTGAAATCTATTTTCTTTGACTTTTAATATTCAGAGAAAAGATATTTAAGCACTTTATTGTATTGCACTTAATCACAGTATATGTGAGCACATTAGGACCTACATTATAGAAGAGAATGAGAACAAACTATAAGTACTGGAAAAGCTTCTCTTTTGAGGAATTATACAAAAAGTAATATAATTATTCTTTAGATGCAGCCAAAGGAGTTAAACTGAAATATCAAGAGTACACATGAAATGGGCATTGCTTAAAAGATATCTAGCCTCCCTGTCAAACCAAAGTCATCAGTATACCACACTCTCTTTCCCAGGGATTGTGCCATACAACAAATCAAAGTGGATTAAGTAAAAAATTTTCACCAGTGGCTTTAAAGTTTCTGTATTGAAATCAATATAGGTAGGGCAATAATATCAGTGGGACTGTCAGATCAACATTAATGCTCTGGAAAATATTGCTGATGAAATGCACTTCAGCTAATTGAAATTCCTCATTTATAAATGTAATAAAATATTCTACATTTGCAGTTTCATCTATAGAGAATTGTTTTTACCATACTAAAAAGAGCTTTACAATCTTTATCTCTGTTGAACCATCCATTTATTTTCCTTACAAAACATTATGTTGGATATACACAGACTGCCTTTTCTTTCTGAAGTCTCCCGTCTCTTGGTTGCTTAGTTTTAGATATATTTCCAAGATTACTAAACTGAATTTCCACTTCCATTGCCTTTAAAGTAAATGAAACACATGACAGCCTTGCTCTCTTCTCTGATATAGTGGTGTCTTCAGATAGTAACTACCAGTGCATTTGATTCCCATACTAAACGGCCTATTTCAAATACTCCCTATTTTTGACTTACCCTTTTTTCTTTTCTGCTGCAATATAATCTATAAAGAGGTGATAATACTGGCAAAATGTGTGAAATTGTTCCTTTGCAAATAACATATATTTAAACATCAAAAGTATTTGTATTTCTGCTTAGCTAAACTATATTAAATTGCCATACAGTATGTCAAAAGTATGCTCATGTCCTGGATTTGTTATGTTTCCTGAACATATTGGAAAGAATAAGTTTTTCATCTTTTTGTTTTACTTTTGGGGAGAATGGGGGAAGAATTTCTGTTACTTTCATAACACGGCCCAGAAAAGTCACTGCCACTGCAGTTTAGTATAAGCTTTCTGCCATCTAAGGATTTTTTTTAATCATTGCAGGACACTAAAGTTCATATATTGCAAGTAAAACGTTAACGTCCTTTTCAGACCACTGCACAGAGACTGATTCAGTCTCACATCCAATCTGACTAGTTCAATCTTGGCATCACTTCCAGCCCAACCTCTTGAAGACAGACATTATATATACTAGAACTGTGTAACAATAGTTTGATCCAGAACATTTAGCTGGAAAAAAAGTATGAGGGGAAACAAAATCATATGTCAGCCTGCATGGTGTTCAACAGATAGTTTTGATTTAAAAAGGAGGGAAAAAATTAACTTTTAGGAATATATTTCATTTCCTAAACAAAATTCTCATTTTGATGAAGCCTTTGTTATTTTAAAATTTAAAAATAAATAAATAAATAAAACCCCAAACAAACGAAAAGTTCAAACAAGTTCCCCCAGGCAAATAAGTAGTGGGGGGAAAAAAGGCTTAGAATGAAAATATTTTGGTTAACCAAAGTGATGTATAACTTAATCCAAAAGAAAGCATTTCAGAGATATTTTCAAGATTTTCCAGGCAGTAGTAAGGACAGTCATTCATTGCATATCAATCAGTGCTGGAGTCAAAGGCAAAGAAATTCTTACAAGCACAGCCAGGTTTAACATACATCCCAAGAATAAGAGAGTAGCAGCAGGAGCTCAGGCAGGACTGCAAAAGCTGCTGGAATGGGAAGAGGGATTCTGCAGTCCACACTGACCACACTGAGCACCCCACCAGTGCAGAGCTCTTGTGGTTCTCAGTACTACACTCCAAGGGAGCTGAAGCACTTGAACAAAACTTGGGTACTGAGGACTGATTCCTTTGCCCTGAAACAGTACTTTGAGAGCAATACAACCTTTTACAGCAAGCCTAGGCACCAAAGGCTTGCCTGGATGTTTTTCCTCTGTATAGGCTCTGAACAGTCTTTCTTCATCCAGATAGTTAATTTATACCAAATTTCTTTCCTAGCTTCTAAACTTAGAGACTTTTTTTTTTGTCTGTGTGTTTGTTTTCTTTTTCATGATTCCACTTCCCACCATCTCATAAATCAGCAACAAACGACTCATGTGAGAGACATAGCATATTTAGAGGGAGGGTCACAGCTTTCGGCACCTAGTTAACCCTCTTATATTAGGGCACTAGGTGCCATCAGAGCACTAGTTGCTCCCTTATAGGCACAGAGAGCAAGTGTTTTCTAGGGGATAATTCAGCACCTCTAGGTGAGGATCCCACCCCTAATTACAGTGAAAGTCCAAAAAATGAAGCTGCAAATGTATTTTTCACTCCTTTGGGTATCTTAATAATTTTTTTTGAGGTTTTCTTTTTTTTAGGTTTTTTATCCCTAATAAAAGAAGAAATGATAGTTTTTTAGTTTAGCCTTGGTGAGGGGGTGGTTAATGTTGATGTACAATAGAGTGATTCTTTATAGAAAAAGGACTATGGCTGCAAGCCTGATACAGTTTTCTGACACCACTAGAACATGATCAGGTGCTGTTTCTGCAGAGCTGAAAGGCATAACTGAGGCAGCCAAATCATAGACTTCTATAACATGTTCCCAAATAATGAAATATATTTGAGTTAAAAGGCCATTACCCTAGGAGCATTAGCCTGCAATGTGTGGAATAAAACTTTGGTTAGAATTTTGGTAAGGAATAAAATAGCATATGATATCAAATATTGTGTGACACTTAGATAAAGCAGGCAAATACTTGTTACTGAGGTCCTTTGAATCTTTGTCCTCATAATCCTGATGAAAAAAGCCATGACATTTTCTCAGATTGATTGCTGAATTTATGTAATTAACTTAGTTATAATTAAACTACTTGAAAGCAATAGGGAGGGGTTTATCACTATTGTGTTTTGTTTGGGTTTGTTCCAATTATTACTAGAACATCTAACATCTAATTGTATTATTTTTATCGTTCATATGATTTTCAGGTACATGATGACATTCGTGTAATATAAATACATAATATGACTTTTATATGTTTGTGCTTTGCCTTACCTGCAAATCTTCCCAGAAAATTCTACAAGTTCATTCTAATTGCTAGGATGAGTAAAAGCAGATTGCTAAAGCAGTCCAAAATTAGAACCAGCACAGATTACAGCAATTTATAGTGTACCTGCCACTTGTACCTGTCAGAAATAAAAATGTGAGACTCCCATCACCAATCTCTCCCAGGACTTGCAAAGGCATTTCCATGTTAGCTGCAGAGGAAGAGGCTGCAGTACAGGAGAAAAAAACACTGGTGTTCTTCTTGTGACCACTCACTCACAGGTACATTTGTTGCTGTGATAAACATTGAGCTCAAGCAACCAGATCTTTACAAAGGAAGCAAATGCCTTTTTTAGTTTGGTTTGGTTTTTTGGATTTTGGTGTTTTGATGCAATTCTAATGCCCAGTTAGAATTGTAAAAGCTTCTAGGGATTCTAGAGCAAATTACAAATTCATTGTCCTAAAATTCTGAAGCAGAACAGGTGAATGAGCTTAAAATGTTCATGAATTATTCACTTGTTTGCTCAAAGAACTCTAGTATATACACTTCCTTCTTCTGGGCCATACTACCTTTTTTTCCTAGGTGAACATGTTTGATGATGGAAGGTTCTCTGACATTCCAGTCCTCAGATACGCAAACACTTTTTTGTATTGTTGGGTGGAAGCACCAATGTTACTGAAGCCCTAATGTTGCTGTGAAGTGATTCCAGGGTTTTATGGAAAAGAGATCAAGCCACCAGTTGGAGAAGATATCAGATTCCCTTTGAAAATTAAGGCTGTGGGTTTACAGTGGTTTGTTGGGTTTTTTTGGATTTTTTTTTTGTTGTTGTTGTTGGTTTGGTTTGGTTTTTAATTGTTTTCTCCTAACTAATGAAAGACCTGGAAGGAGAGTAGAATTGGTTTCCCTTCCCACTTATACGTGTACTCTCCTTAATGCCAGGAGTGACACTGAGAAGCACTTGAGGAATGGGATTTGCTTTGCAGATCCAAGTACATAACTGCTTTCACATTACAAGGAATAATATTTAATGCTGCAAAATAAGTTACTTTGATAATACAGGAAAATGCTAAGGGAAATATTTCGAGTGAGACAGAGCCTTTTCTTGTGCTATTTGGCTCAATGCCCAGTGATGCCAGTTTATACCAGTGGAGGACAGCACTAGTTTGTGGTGAATTTCAGAAAGTTACTTTTCTGTACAACCAGCAGTTCACCATTTTGCTACACTTTGTGCAGATATTTATGCTGGGAAAGATAAGTGAAAAATATTTTCTCAAACCTCATTTTTCTCTTTTTATCTAAATCTTCAATTTGGCTTCCTGATAACTAGTAAGTTATGACAAATAAGTTAGAGCATCATGATATTCAT
Organism: Toxostoma redivivum; assembly: GCA_013397375.1. NCBI lineage: Eukaryota > Metazoa > Chordata > Aves > Passeriformes > Mimidae > Toxostoma > Toxostoma redivivum. The sequence goes on from VXBI01006537.1 coordinate 62,800, forward strand.
GTACAACATGACTGAAAAAGGTACTCACAATCTCTTGGGTTATATATTGTAGAATATCAATTTAAATGCAGATTTTTAAGTCTCCAGTTAAGCATCTGTGAAGGATGTCTCTCACTTGATTAAAATACTAGTGAAAATATTTTGGATTTAACATATTCTTCCACACAGTGAACATAGTTAATAGGGAGCCCCAGAGAGGATAAATCGATGAATTTTTTCAGGGAATTTTCAGGTAATACAAGTAGGCTTACTGAAGTAAGTAAGTATATAGCATAATCACAATGTACTTTCAAAGGAGTTAACACATTACAGCAAATGCCTAGGTAATTTTTCCTTTTGTAATCCAAATTAATATTTACCTGTGCAATAACTCTTGACCAAAAAGAGTTCCTGCTGGTGGTGAAAACCCAAAAATTGTAATTTACCACATTGCATTTTCACTGTGTTTCAGGCAGCCCTGAAACTAAAGTCTTTGCGCTGATTAAGTAAAGATGTACTGTTTGGCTGTATAATGCTGCTCTTTAAAGCTCTGTTCTACAACTGATTTGGAATGGCATAATTTTTTACAGCACAGATCAATTTTATGAAGTTTAGGCAGGTCAGCCAGGTAGCTCAACTGGATAAGATGGATCCCTCTGAAACCTTGGACAGCATCTTCCAGTCATGTCTTTGCTGCACGGAATGCATGCCTAAAACCCAAATTATATCAAACAACTCCAATAAGGCAAGTGAATGCTTAAGTATTTCCAGTTTTAAATTATAAAAGATCCATTCTCCCCCTGGCAAAAAAAAAGTTTAAAAGAAACTGGAACTAAATATGGCTTCATTTCAGGAAGCTGTATAGAAATTTTGAGATCCCAAGAAAAAAACTCTTCAGCAAGACTGAAAATTTGTCACTGCTGACTTTTGTTTTAGCAATTGCATTATTCTCTAAAACAACCTGAAACCAAATGCCTTTCATAGATTGGGTTGTCTGATCTGATCTACAAAGCATGGAAAGAAGTTGAGCTAATGTGGGTTATATATCTTTTATTTTTAAGCCTAGTGAAGGGACACTGAAAATAACAAAAGTCATAAGCAGGCTGATAAGAAGCAGAGGGATGCTGCATGATGACTCAGGCATGTCAGAAGCTATACAGATGTGTTTCACAATAGGAAGGTTTCCTTCCCTTTCCATTTGGCTGTGCACAGTCTCAGCCTTGCCCACTGAAGGACTACTGCCCTTGCACACTACAGGAACAAGGAACAGCAGTAATGGATCCAGATCACCATGCAGACCTAATTATTCAATCTACTCCTGGCTCCAGAGAAATGAATTTAAGGCAAGACAGGAGACAGATATGTCTTGACAGATGGATGCATAACAATGTATGAGGAAATATCACTCAGCATGATGATCAAAAGGGAAGTATGCCAGCAGTCAAACATTCCTCTAGTCTTCCTGAGGCCAGGGGCAGTTCAGTGAGGATGGTGAGGGACATAATGAGACATCTGAGATGCTTACAGAGCTCTTCTTGATGTTTGGTTCCCCGAGTCCTTTTAAACACATTGTGTTTGCCCAGTGCAGTTCCTCAGTTCTTTATTTCTTTTTGTCCTGCAGATTTTGTTATAATGCTACTGGTCTAGAAAGAAACACAAATCCTTCAGCATCATTAATGTTACTTCAAACAAAGTTCTAGGGACCTCTGGAGCACAGCAATGACTATAACAGGTAGCCTCATCATAGTCCTTCTGGGAATGAGTCCTGTATCCAGCCTGGACTCTGTCTCAAGTGACTCAGCAACAAGAGAGGTCCTCCCTGACATTATTCATAGGACACTCAGCCCATCCTTCCTCTATTTCTCACTCTGCCCATCTGAGGTAGCTATCTAATACACTTAAACTCCTGCACGTGTGGTAGAGAATATTTTATTGGTTTATTTCTTTTTAAGTCCACTGAATTATATCAGTCACTGAGGGTGATGATGACCAGAAATGTCATAAATATCACAAGAGTCGGGGTCACACCCAGCCATCTTAGTTCACATTTTTGTACATCTTAAATATTTCTATTTTCCAATCTCATCTGAATCATCTAATGATTTTAACTGAAATCACCAGGTATAGTGGATTCAGATTATTAGAAAGCCTTCAAGATGCAGTTACTCTTCTTTGAAAACAGCACTGAGAGCTCCATGCAAGTATGAAATCGTGAAAACCAAAAGAGGAAGTAGTTGTTCAATTGCACTGCAGAGAATCATTTCACAGTGCAGCATGTTGTGTTTAAACTTTAATAATACAAACGTGTAAAAGTAAAGATCCTTTTTTTCCCCTCAGTTGCATCAACTCTATCATGTTTCTTTACCAGTGATTGTGGGTGGGTGTGGTGGTTATTATTCTGGAATAAACAAGAGTCTCCACCTTATTTGTAGCCCAGAAATTCCTTAGTAACCAGTCAACATCAATGCTGTGTCTCTGTAGACACAGACAATCAGGAAGAATAATAATCTGATCAGATCATACTCCAAACTCTGTTTGAAAGTCTTTTTTGTATTTCCTGAAGAGTGAAAGACTGGATAGCAGAATGAATGTTGAGGAAAAAATCATCAACACTGCTTCCAGCTCTTTCATCTGAATGCCACTCATGTTGCTAATAATTTGCAGTGGTAACAAAGACCAGGTAAGCAACTAGCATTAGTTACAGAAAAGGAGCAAAAATAACTTGCAACATCTCAACTCCTTTTTCCAAACAGTCCCTGAATCACAGGAGACTTCTGAGCAATTTTTAAACAGTTCTTACGAAAATCTTATTGAGACTGCTTTTACATGCAACATACTCCTTTCAACTACAAGCATCCCAGCTCTTCTATCTGACGGAAAATGAAAGGACTGAAGTCCCACTGACTGAAATGGCTTAAAAGATGAGCTGAAAACCAGGCCCTCTCTCTTTTTTTTTATTGTGACTTTTTAATATTTTCTATTTCTGTAGTACTCAAGATCCTACCACAAACTAGGAGATGTGGTTTCTGTGTGGTTTCTGGAATTTCAAAATTACTTTGTCATTGGAGCTTGCTGCCAAGGGCAAAGATGTGTGGCAAACATCGTGTTCCCAGCAGCCTTCTGGATTTTCCAGACAATGTGCCAAGCACAGCAGCTTGTGTAAACTGACTTCTTACTGGATTTGAATTGCAATTAAGTTTTCAAGTTTCAAAACTTCCTGGAAAGTGGAATTGCAACATTTCTCTGGAATGTTCTTCTCAAATACTTTCTAAAAAGGCCTTCATAAAATCACAAAATTTGTCTTCATTTTCAGTGCCATCAACCCACCATTTTTCATTTTCTCAGAAAATGCTGACAGTGTGGCTCCCAACAGTGCCAAAAAGGGGACCACGTGAATTGAAGAAATATTTATTTTTTAGGAAAGCTCTAAGAGTATGGATACCTTGGCTACTTTATTCTTCTACAATTTCTGATCATTCAGGCTGTAAAAATAGTTTCACTTTCTGGTGCCTTTGACATCAGTCACAAGGATGAGGTGACCCAGTAGGAATTCAAGAGATCTAGTATTATTTTCCCCCTGATATATCCATGGGGTCTCAGAATGTAATTTAGTTTCACATGCAGTAAGATGTAAGCATCTGAATTTGGCATAACTGCTTCTGTTAATGCTCCTTTCCAACATCATAATTTTTAAAAGCCACTTCAACAGCCACCTAACTCAGGAATTACTTAAACTTTTATGCTTTTTTACCTGAGGTGTCTGAATAGCTTTTTATATCCCATATGCTATTGCTCTTCCCTTGCACTTCAATTTTTTTTAAGTGTTCCAGTGCCCCAGATCATAGCAGTGTCCAGGGCTCATGTACTGGTTTAGCCCTCAACACATGCAAACAGCCTCCCTTCCACCTTCCTTGGAATGTGAGGGATTCCTCTGAAGCTCCTAGAGACATGTGACTAGTCCACATGTTCCTGGCTATCAAAGATTAAGGGACCTGAGATTGGTCCTTATCACTTTTGAAAATGTTCCAGACAGAATACTGGAGATTTGTTGGCATTTGAAAGCAAGCCAGTGACCCTGGAGCCTGTTAGAGATCCTCAAGTGGAACAAGAAAGCAGTGCAAAGCAATCCTTTGAAAGTATTGAGGCATTCCTCACCTTAATGTTCTAAAGGTTAAAAAGGCATGCATTACAAATTTGAATCGACTTGGATTTAATTTAGGATAAATACGAAAAATCACTGAAACTGCTTGGATGGCTGGGGAATTTAGCAGAAACTCAGAGGCCCTGGCTTCAGTCAATTTTCCACTATGTCTCTGACTAAATAAAATATTGTTACATCACAAACAAAGACCACTTCAGAAATGCTACACCATTTTGACTCTCTTCCACACACTTGTCTCATTTTGTTTTCCAAAATCTGAAGAAGATTTAGGGTTCCATGGACACCACAAGTTTTCCTGCGTTGCAACATATGCTATAACTTTGAGTGTCTACTCAAAGAGTGGCTACTTCATAGAGAACAGTTGAAATAGGTTGACATCTCATGAAATCATCCAGCAAATCCTACTGCTCCAGCAGGGTCACCTTCAGCATGCAGCCTGGGGTCACGTCCAGTCAGATTTTTAATAGCTCCACTGATGAGATTCTGAATCCTCCCTGGGAAGCTGGCTCTAGTGTTTGACCATCCTTATGGTAGAAACACAGTTTCTTGCATTCAGATTGAGTTTTCTGAATTTTAATTTCTGCTCATTGTCTGTTGTCCTTTCAATGGGTATTCCAGCCATCCCCTCCCATCAGATATTTATAGGCACTTGAAAGATCCTCCTGTGAACCTTCTTATCTCCAGGGTACTGACAGATTAATGCTTGTTCTGCTGATATACCAGGGAAAAAATCTGTTTCTGGTTGTGCTTCATTTTCTGAGGAGTTTGGACACTTCTCTGAACCTCAGGAATACTTTTTAAATGTTTGATAAGTAGGCTTAAAGGAAGCAACTGGCCTCAGGGGTATTTGTTAGTCTAGGAAACTCTCCAAGACCTTTGCTGGCGCTTTGAATCTTGTTCTTGGTTAGCTCTTCTTTGAGACAAACCCGAAACTGAAATGGCATATGGAGTCTAATAAACCTCTTTCTGTGTGTACTCTTATTTATATCCTCACAGTAAAAGACTCATAAGTTCATTGAAAAAAATATTACTTTTCTAAGTATTCCATGAAATAAGTGAAAAATAAAAGATGTTTCCTATAAATATTTTATGTGACTCTTGACATGGTTGAGATATCAGAATTAGCAAGAAGTGATGAAAGAAGGGTATTCTGCTTTATTTTAACCATCAGTATATGCTGGAGTTCTACACAACAGATTGCAGATAGCTAGAAGTAAAGTGAAGAAAATCTACCATAGAGTTTTCTGAGTTTGTGGCAAAATCAGTCCCAGTAAGCACAAAATTTGATCCCACAGTTAAAATGTTGCCCTGACATACAGTGTCATGGATCGCTACATCCAGAAAAAAGAACATCCACTCACTAACTTCATTTCGGACTGGAAATTATTCATTTTGTTGAGAAGCCCAGAACTGAAATAATAAAAAAATATCATCTGCAACTGTTGAAAGAGAGAACAGAAAAACTTATTCCAAAAATCAAAAGGGATCTCATTACTTTTGTCTATGCTGGGTACATTTGCTACTCAGAAGTTGGAAAATAAGTTCTTAAACTACAGTAAATTGCCTTCCTTATTCAAAGTAATAGGACTAGAGTCTTGCTTTTGTTACCTATGTCTGACTCTTGCCAACTTTGTTTACAGAAGAACTGCAATTGTCTTGTCTGTAGAGATGTAGTGTGGTCTCTGCTATTGCCCACTGAGTCTGTAACACACACAGATTAACAATTTTACTCTTCAGGTAACTGAACACTTAGCTAAAGCCAAGGTTGTTCCTTATATTCCTATAAATGAACACTTAGTGAAAGCCAGGGCTAAATTTATTCCTCAACAAAACTGCAAATTAGTTCCATTACAGTCATAACCTCAGCATCAGCATAGGTGGAACTCATGAGAGACCTTCATTATGTTCGAGGGCGTAGTCTCTGGGAACTGACATGTGAAATGTTCAGTTACTAAGAACAGAGTGAATAGCTGCGCAGGTAGCAGTTAGAAAAGGTTTAATTGAGTGGCGCTGTATTTTACTTTTTAACCAGCAGGGAGAACTACAAATGAAACAGCTGTGCTGTGAAATAAACACAAGCGGGTAAGCAGCTGAGAAGTAAAATAATGGCCATGGATCAAAATATTTTGTTTTCATAAAGGAGAAGCTTTTGTTCTTATATCAAGTGTCAAGCCCTTTACGTAGAACACCTACACATAAATTTCCAAACTTTTTTTTTTTATTTAAAATCCCCAAATAATCCAACACCATCAAAACAAAAAATTGAAACATTACAGGAATATATAATTTGGGAAAAAATGTTCCAATTGAAATGTCAGCAAAGCCGACAGCTTTTAAACATGTTTCAACAAACAGAAAAGAAAATCAGTTCCAGTATACTCACTAGCTACAGAAAAAAAAGCCCACAAAAAATCATGCCAATCAACAGTTTAGTCTGTTTTCATCTGTAAAAGATAATCATGAACACCAAGGAGTTTAGAACAAGAGTAAAGAAACTCAAAACATCTGAAGTTTTTCTACACTTTGATAAAAAGCGAAAAAAGAGAATATAGAAGTGCCCATGAGTTGTTTTTATTTAAATTCTTACAACACTCTCACTCCCCTGCTCCTCTTTATTTTTTTCCATTCCATTTCTCTGCATCCTGTGCCCATCCCCAGGTCCCAGACACTAACTGCTCTGCTGCTGTCCTCTGATCATACGTGTCTTTTTCTGCAGTATGTCCAAGAAACTGCCTCCACTGACTAACACAGAAGTGATTCACTTACTGCTCCTCTACCCAAGAGCTGTCAGGGTGAAAATATGTATACACAAGGAAAATAGGGCGAGCAATGATGCTTCTCCTAGCCCACCCAGAAAATAATTATTCTATTTTCTTAAATTATGGAAAAATATGGATTTCAGCTTCTGTTCTCAGCAAGGTCCAGATTTGGCAAGGGATGGTATTGTGAGAAAACACAGCATTAGGAAAGGACAAGAAACATCCAAAGCTGTGATTTTAATTAAAGCAAAGCTCAAGCTGAGCATGTGTTCAAGGGCTTTTGTAGAATTTGGGACTGAAAGATGATGGCAGATGAATTAAATATGGGCTTTGGTAGAAACTGTTCTTAGAGATAAGATCATATTTTAATTAAGTGTAGCTAATTAAAGCAAATAGCAGGGTTTATCTCATTTGCTGCACTGAGACAAAAACAACCAGAGCGCTGTCACACTAAGGCTGTACAACAATATACAGATCCAACATTTTTCCAGAGAGAGAGAGAGAGAGAGAGAGAGAGAATTTTTAAACTCAGGGAAAGGCAATGGGGAGGGACCAAGGAAGGACTCTACCACGCCACAACTTGGGGGGCAGAATGAGATAAACTATTCAGTACAAATATAAAACAATTTCTTAGTGAAATACAATGTATTATTATATCTGATGTTACCATAAAAAATTTTGGGAAGTAAGCATGATGCTCCAAAACTGAATACTGAAGGGCCTAATCCCTCTACTTCCATTGCAATTGTGTCAGATGTGCATAACAGACACTCCTCAGCTCACTGTGAGTTTGCACATGTACATCCATGAAGGAATGTAAAGTCCTAAGTTAATGGAATGGCTGTGTCAAAACACCCCAAGAAAATTAATAATTCTGTTCACATCAGAGGAAGGGAGGAAAGAACTCAGAATATACCACCAGTCAACAAACTAGGAAAAGTGAAAACTGAGTAAGTATTAGGTCCAGTCATTGAATAAGCATTTTTTCCTTCTTTTGGATTTTCCATGGGAACAAATCTTAATGCAAGGACAAAAATTTATAATGTCTTGTTTCTACTGGATTTATGCCTCTTTGTTGATTGACTTTTTAACTGAATTATAGCAATATCTCCTTTTATCTCCATATATAACTGGATTATGAGGCTGAGGTAAGTTGTTTTCCCTTCTCTTCCCACTCCAACTGTCCTCCAGCAAAGTAGGAACAAAAACCTCATATTCTTTGTCTACTTAAACATCTCAAGTATTAAGCTAAAGTAATCTATTTCCCCTACAGTATCTCCCACTACCTGCATACATTTGAGCAGTCACAGCCAAGAGAATAGAAATTTATCCAGAACAATATTACAAGTGTTTATAAATAAATATTTCTTATCCTCTATAGCCCATTCTTCAGCAATTCTAGCAGAACAGAATTGCTTTTCAAACGTCTGTTTCTGGAAAAGGTTTAGGAGGTGATATCACACTCTGGTTGAGTGATTCCCTAAGCTTTGTTTCCACCAAAGTTAGCATTAAAATAGTGACTACATAAAAAGATGTGATGTAATAATGCAAATGCACAAAGGAAAAAGAAAAAACCTAAACCAGGTTTTCTTTGGCTTTTGAATCTTAGAAGTTTTCACAGCCTTAACATTTAGTTAAAGTAATTATGAATATTTAGAACATATATAATAATATATTTTTAAACAAAATATAATCATATGTTTAAGTGTATATATTTATATATATGTGTATATAAGGCAATGCAGTTTATATATTTACACACATTCAGTTATACACCACTGGATGATAATATTTGGTTTTATTATTATTTATGCAGCTGGAATTACTGCTAGTCCAGCCTATTAATTTCCAGCTATGATCTATAACATTTCTCCAGGAAAAAATGCGGTGCAAAAAAAAAATCATCAACTTAATCTTTGCTACTGTCACCTGCTCTAACAGAAGTGCTGTTAATTGCAAACTGGGGATTCCACTATTAAGATTTCAATAATTGAGATTTAACTCTAGAAGTAAGTAATAGATCTTCTTTGTAAACGCCACTTAAGTGACAATTGTTCATCTTTATATATAGCAAAGATATCTGCATGACATGAAGTAGTGTTTTATTGCAGTCAAAAAGCCTTCTGCAGACAGCTTTTTTCTTTTGCCTTGTGAAGAAAACACAAGTAGGCAACTCTAAAGATGAGCATTCATTATTGAACTGATTTAGGTGCAGGCTGCACTGTTCAGACATTTACAAAGATAAAACCATCTTTGCTCTGGAGAATATGCAATTATCAGTCTTAAATGAAATTGATGAAAAGGCCCTGATGAATATTGGACCAGGATGCATGAGCAGGAAAGGGCAGATCTGGGCTTGAAGTTTCACGCATCTATCAGAATACACATCAGCTATTTAATATTGTGAAAGAAAAACCAGAAAAAATAGGATTTTTCACTGTATGGTCATACAAAATACAGTTTCCAAACAGCTGAAAAGAAAGCCATGTAAGCAAAAGGATAAAATCACTAAACTGCCTGGGGAGCTTACATGAAGACATCTAAATTTAGACAGCTTTTGCTGCTTTGCCAAACAGGATAGGTAGAAGCCCATGCACCACTGAAGTCCTGTTCAAGATCATTTTTCAGGGCTTCAGTATAAGTAACATTCACAGGTTTCACTTTCCTCCAGGTAAATTTTCTCAATACTGCTTTGAGTAAACATCTTTAGCTCAGAAATTCAGTTCTACCTCTGTGAAGTATTTTTAGTCCTTTCAGGGGTCAAAAGTAGGAAAGTGGAAAAAGACCAATAAAATCAATAAATTGGGCCAAATTTCTGCAGGCCACCTATGGAATGCAGTGCAGAATTTGTCCTGATTACTTGTAGTGACTTCTAGTATTTCCCATAAGAAGGTAAATTCCAAATTTTGGATTTTAATCTTAGTACAGTATAAAGAAAATATCCTATAAAACAGAGAAGTGGTTATTGTTATAAATGACTCTGACTGCACTGTGGGTTCTGGGGGAAAAAACCAAATCTCTGAAGCAGGCCAGCTCTGAATAGGATGAATAAGCATGTCTCAAAATCTCTTCCATCTGTTTTATACTTCTAAGTGAGAAATGCTGACAAACATCATCAATAGAATTTCTTACAGCCTTAATCCAGGAGAAAAATCTTTAGTTTTAGGCTCCAGTTAAACTCATCTTTTCAATTGTCCACATATGCAATGGGATTCAGGCTTGCATTTAAAGGTAACCATATGCTTGATTTGTCCAAATGTGTTTTTTAAGAAAGACTATAATTTCATAGGAAAATGGAGAGACCTTTATTCATTCAATAGAGCTTAGATTGAGACTGGAGACCAGATCCAGAGATGCATTTAGGCACCAAAATAGGAATAGAATAGAATAGAATAGAATAGAATAGAATAGAATAGAATAGAATAGAATAGAATAGAATAGAATAGAATAGAATAGGTTGAGCACCTGTAAATATTTCACTGGTCTAGGCCTTTGAAGTCTAAGTAATATCTGCCCCAAAATGAAATTCCCCAACATTAGTAGCCCAAACCATTGTTAAATCAATCTTGGGGATATTTGTTATGCATTTAAAGATAACATGCAGGTAAACCAAAGCTGATAAGGCTGAATATTCAACTCATTGATTTTTAATTTTTTTTTTACTCTTTGCTTCTTAGTATATTTAACCAAGCAGACATATCCATCATTAATTACTATGTTTAAAGTTTTCCCCGAATGATAAAGAGTAAAAATGAGTTTCTAGTTGCCCTTTTTCGTTACATTTTTATTAGAAATTACCTCCACGTGCATAGTTAGTTATGCACATCTGTCTTTCCAGCAAAAGAAATAATGCTCAAGAACATATTGTTCCTGAAAATTAAGAAAAAGAAAACAAAAATTCTGCAGACGAATATACAGCAGCATTTCTGATGCTGAAGCTAAAGGGATGCAGTTCCGTTGATTAGGCCACAAAATTGATTTACCTTTAAAGATGTTTCATATTATACCTCTTTACTTCCAAACTCCCAAATGTGGTTCTTTTGGAAATCAGTCTTCAATGACAAATGTTTTTGACAAAGCAATAACAAATGAGGCAGGGAATGGCTCCAAGGAGTGTGCTTACTGCTGTCTTCTGAGAACACCCAAAGGCACTCTTAAGACCTGCTTCATTGTCTTTGCTGATAGTAAATGTGCAGCCCAACTCCCTGTTGCAACCTGGAAAGCATCTCCCAGAGCACTCAGGACCCATATTTAAAGCCATGATTGTTGGTTTAATGTAGCTTGTGGAAGCAAAACCATAAAATCCTGCCAAGCATTTCTGGTCAGGTCAGTAACAAGGTACCTGTTTGCATGGGAAGTTCCACGAGGTTCCTGGGACTTCTTTTTAAATATACAGCAGATTTAATCAAACAATCTATGAGGACAAACAAGAGCAGAAAAAAATATTCAGGGGCGTGAATCACAACTGCGTATCTCATTCCCATCTACTTTGTATAGAAATTATGCATTTAAATGACATGTGAGGCTCTGAAAAATTCCACCTGCTAATTTTAAAGTGCAGGATGGTAGAATGTTGCATAAATTAGAAAGCATGTAATTCTGAATAAAAGACATCTTTGGACTGAACCTGCTGCAGGCTCATGAAAGACAAATGTCACTGGAAATGCATTCATTAAGTTAGTGCATATATTTAATTCCTTTGTGGTATGAAAGCTGTGGTTTCTGCTGATTGTTAAAAACTTAAGAAATTAGTCCCCTAAAGCCATAGAGAAAAAACATTAGACAGTAACTTCATGTGCATTAAGGCATAAAGGGGCATAATTTCAGCTGCTAGCTAAGACATCTGGACCTTTTTAAAGTGTTTCTACAATAGGCTGTCGCATTTTAGGACACAGCAAAGATTTTCCCCATGATCACAGGCTTGCTTACCTCTTCTCTTTTTCCTTATAAAGCAGGGCTGACTGAGGTTAACCATTTCAAAGCCATCTCTGAGGGTTAGCATGTTAAACCCAAATGTGCTCTTTGCATCAACTGATGTGTTTTGCTAAAATCACAGGACAGCATGATGAATTTTACCCACCTGTTATAAAAACTGGAATATTTGTACTCATGGAAACCTCTTTGAAAGCTAAAATGGCAGCTGGGATTGTGTTCATCTTGACACTTACAAACCTGCACTTTGCTCGCTTTAAAAATTAAAGCAGTTATAAAAGTTGAAGTTTTATACATAATAATATTGAAGGCAAAAATTAAGTTCCAGAGAATAATAGAGCTGAGAGCAAAGTCTGGAACACCACTTTTAACTCAAAGGTGTTGTGCTTACTTTCAGGATATAATATGTTAGAAGAATTAGGATGATATTATACAGACATGATCTGGATTTTTTTTGGCTCTATGGAAAGAAGTGAGGATAAGTGCAGTTGCTTTTGTGCTGAATTTTCTAGCAGCTGTGTTAAGTCAAACTGCTCAGGCCATGTGTTTTAAGTCCTGAACAAAAGCATGGACCTGAAAAAATATAGCAGGAGTGGATTCCCATCTGGTCTTGCACTTCTGCAGGCAGTAAGAAAAATGCAGGCTTTGTACACAACCTGGGGACATGCTTCTTTCTTGTGGAATTCTGTCTCCTAATTTGAGAGATTTGCAAATGATTAAGTGGTCAATGGAGCAGAACTCAAACTTCACAAATTAGAGTGACAGAAAAATGTTTTGTAGGAGTAAAAGCATGTTTTGCTACAAATGAAAGACAATGAATATAGGAAAAGTATAATCTGACACATAGTTCACTGAAAAGATCCCACGTGGCTGAAACCAAGAATTCATTATGAAACAGCTGTCAGCAAATAATTTTAAAAAAAGTTTGATATCATTTGGAAAAGTACTGAGAACAAGACAAAAGACATTATTTTTTACTGTTAGAACCTTTGTTTGCCCATATCTTGAGTCCTGTGATAGGTTCTGATCTCTGCAACTCAAGAGCAAGTAGAGTTAGAGAAGGTATAGAGGAGGGTAGCTAAGATTATAATGGGGATGGAGAAGCTGCTTTATGAGATGCTAAAAAGGATAGAAATTTTCAACAAGATAATGGAAGGCGAGATAAAGATTTACAAAATAATTAAAGCAGTGGATAAAGTGAATGAAGAACTGCTATTCACTGTACCACAACACAGGAACTAGAGGTTATCCATCAAAACTATCCAGGAATCAATTTAAAAGACCTCCAAGGTTGGTGACTCAAACACTTCCCTGCGCAGCCTTTTCCATTGCTTGATAAGCTACAGTGAAGGAACTGAAAAGGACTCTTTATATGCAGTCATAGCAGCAATATTGCAGGTTACCATGGGAATATTGTCTACATGTTAGTTACTATAGACTTAGAGCAAAGTATCACTGCACCTTTCAGGAACTGGCTGATTAAAAACTGATTTGGGGTTTTTGGAATGCATGCAGGAAAGCTACATGACCAAACAAGAGGAGACAGGGGATACTCACTTCGATGAGAATGTGGCAGACAAGCTGTTAATTTCAAGCATCCCAGCTCCAGCAGATAGCAGTCAACTTCCTAACTAAATCAGCAGGCTGTAGATCAAAAGAACTGTAATGTGTTTTAAAGCACTTCAGAAGACGGAATGGAAGGTCAATTACCAGAAATTATGCCAAGCTGACAGGCAGAATCTATGGAGGGAACAAGGATAATCAGCCTTCTTGGATCCAGAAAACATTACCACTTGGGAAAAAGGGCACACACATTTTGGGTTTACTGATTTTGTGATATACTTTTTTTAAAAACATTTTATTCTAAGAAAATATTAGATGGCTTTTAGAAGAGAGCTCAATCACTGTATGAATTACTGTTATTGCCCCACATGGAAAATGAGTGGGAGGATTTTCCTTGCTGAGAATCTCTCAGGATATCCTGGAGAGTAAAGGATAGATCAGATTTGAGGGTAGGAGATGAGCCAGGTTCCATGCAGAAATAGATGATGGTGAGAATCTAAAAGCAGTAGAATGGGGAAGGCTGCACTCTTCTTGAATTGAAGGTGGCTAAGGGTGCTTTTCAGCTGGCACAGCTGACAGACAGGCTTTGAATATAGGGTGTGTTAGTAATTAATTAACTTTACCCTCAGCCCTGACTGTTAAAATGACCAGTTTGTGTTAAAAATAGTTCCTATCCATGAGGACTGCAGAGAATGCAGGTATGGCAGCTGGTAAGAAAAAGAGATATACACCCATCTTACACATGGAGAATGCAAACATGGAATGATAAAAAACTTGTCTGAAATAGCGAAGGTGTCTCAGCCACAAACAAAGACTGATGCCTAGATTTCTGAATCCTCTCAACCCTCAAGCCCAGGACCTCTTTCCCACTTGCAGCAATACTGTCATATTACGCAGGCACATATCCAGCTGGAAAAGTTAATGCATTGCATTAGAATCACTCCATATAATCAATCAGCTGCAAGGGAACATCTGGCAACATAATCTTCTTGCTTTCCTTTCCTTCTGCTCCTCTTCTTGTTTCTCTAGCTGGTGATTTCTTCCTTTGGATGGAATATCTTTTTACAGAAGAAGCTTTCAATAAGCTTCAATTTGATCTTTCCCTGCCTTGCTCAGCCATGACACACACATAGCTCTTTTTATATTACCACAAGAACTAAACAAAAGAATGGATGAAAAATTTCCACCAATGTTCATTTATAGTTTTAATGAGATTCATTTCTGTAATGTTTGTGCCTGTTCTTGTTCTTGTGTTACAGGAGGATTTTGGCTAGGCAGATTACTGACATGGAGGGGAGGATGTGTGTATGTGTGTGTGGAAAGCAGACTGAGACTGACAGACAGAAAAGATATCTTCAAAGCAGAAACATGGAATGTAACCTAGAGGGTAGATGGATAGAATACTCAGAAACTCTAATCAGACTTCTCTCAACAATTGTGCCAGTCATCTCTCTGGTAGATTTCCCATAGTTTCCCTTCAGGTTTTATCATGTTTTCTTCATATATATATACAACATTCACATTTAGTCTACTTAGCATTAAAAGGCAGGTGATGGAGGATAATTTTTTTTTGGAAAATCCCAACGTTCTAGGCTCACTGAGTGTCCCCATCACATTTAGAATGAGACAATGGAGGCAAAAGACCATCTTGAAGACTCATAGAACACAGACTGTCAATTTCAAATGACCAATTACAACACAGCCTGTATTTAAAGCACTTCTGTTAATCACAAGCTTGAAAGATAAAATTTTTAAAATGTACATCTAAAATTAGTACTAGGAAGCTACAATTTGCTCATAGATATTTCACGATCTAAGAAAAACTCATCAGATAAACTGTTTGCTGTGAATTACTCACTTGGGTCTCAGACTGCTATGTGTTCAAGCAAATACAATGAAAACCTATGACTCCTTGTCATTGGATTTGCTCTATGGGAGCTGCTTCACACTCACCCTTTTTAGCAAAATAGGCTTTGAGTGACAGCAACACAACAGTAACAAAAAGATTTTCTTGCCTTTCCTCTAGGTTTTAAATTAGCTTCCAGCATATTCATATTATAACTCTACCTTTCACATACAGACGCTGACTCAGCAGAAGATTTCAACTTCCTTGCCTCCAGTTAAGCAAGGCTGAAGAAAGATCTTAAAAACCAGGAGAAGGATTGTATGGTGAAGGGCACGCTTATCTTCCCTGTTGAATTGTCATATTAACATGTTTTGTAGCTGATCTGAGCTTTACATTCCACAGGCAAATATTTCTGTCAGTTAACCTAAAGCATAGCTGAGGGCTGACAAAGGCCACTTTATTGCTGCCCTTTAAGCTCCAGCAGCTTAAGAGCCCACCGGAGCGCAGTCCTTTCTCCTCACAGAAAAACCACTGGGCATTGCATAAAGAAATGGTTAAGTAAGAAGCTTTCAAAGAAATCTCATAGGCAAGCAAAACAAAAGACTATAGAAAATAACCTTGCTATTGCAAAGTAATTGCAGAGAATCAGTTACAAAAAAAACCAAACCAAACCAAAAAACTACAATACATTCACTCAAAAAACTTATGTCTACAATGTGAATTTTCTTTCCCACTTGAGCCATCCAGATAACTTATTGTTTTCAGTTTAAGAAGACTGGCATCCCCTCCTGCCTGTTATATATGAATACACTCACAAAAGGCAGTATTCTTCCCCTCCCAGCTCCCTCTATTTTGATCAATGATGAACTTATATTTCATTGCCAAATCCTTGCCAATCTCCTTCAGCATTTTTGAAAAGCATTTTTGATTATTTCAGTTGCAGAGTGCTTAGAATAGTACTTACTTATATTTTGTTTTGTCCTGCTTCAGTCAGTAGTCTTTAGATGGATGACTCAAACATGAAGCAGGTACCATAAAAGTACAGCTGATGCACTATACATCCGCACGCCTAACTGTGATTAATAGAAATAGGTGTTTTAGCCAGTGATCGTACAATGGATATTGGCGAGGAGGAAGAAAAAGAGATCCAAGAAACCATAGTGAAGAAAAAATTGTCCTGACAAAAGTGGCAAAATATATATATATATATGTAAATGTTAACTATCTGCATAAGATAAATGGTGGGTCAACAGCAGAGAATGTCATTTGCCATAGTGAAAAACAGTCCTTTCCTACCAGGGAACAAGACAACAGTGTCTTTGGCTGAAACAAAAGAACAGAATGTACCTGAAAGCATTATTTTTTTGGACTGTTTCCCCAGATAAGTACCTTATTTATTTTTCCCAACCCTCTACCTCCTGACAGGGAGGCTGAAGGAATAACAGCTCTCAGGGAGTACTCTCTTAAACTGTCAGGTGCAAGTCTCTGGATGCATTATGAAGTACGAAGGGTCATAGTCTGCCTGTGGAATCTTCTCAGGCTCTTTCATCCCAAGTTGCAGGAAAGACTCCCATTGGTACACAAGCCTTTGGGTCAGGTCATACAGCTATTTTCAGAAGCCCTGAGGTATATAATGTAATAAGCAAAGCAGCAAGCATGTAAATTTATCTTCAGTTGGAGAAATTCAGCCCAAGACAAAACTAAATGTCTTGGATCACTTCAAGTTTAAGTAAAAAGTTACTTAGGATGGTTTCTAAAGGTCTGAAGAAGAGGTTGAATGAGTGACCTCCACATGCCAATGAAAAGAGTGCTGGACTATTTTAATGATTGCCTGCACAGAGGAAAGCGAAACAGTGCCTGCTTCTCACGTGTCCTCTCATGTATATCCATACAATGAAAAAAAGGAAGTTATAACTACCCCAGAGCACGAAGATATCCCTTCAGAAAGTTGCCAAATAGCACTTCAGCAAAGCATGTAATGGTAACTTAGAGAAGCTACCATGAAACTAGATAACCTTTCAAATCCATTTATCAAAGTAGTTACATTTCTCATTTCAAGGCAAGTGATAGATAATAAATATAGATCAAAGGAAGCCTGTCAGTACATAAAAAGTTTTATTAAATGAAAAATTGATTCACAAAATAGCATTATATATTTTATAGCCTCTTCAAAGTTCCTATTTAAAAACTGAGTTTTGTTTTCTACATTGAACCTTAACAGCTATCATATCACATAGCTAAAACCCTTGGGGAAAAAAATCACAAATGAAAGATCTGTAGTGACTATAGATGGTTCCAATCACAGTCCAGAAATGGGATGTGAATCCTTTCAGATTCCAAGGACATCTAAAATGAGATTTCAGTTCGGAAACACAAACAAATGCTTTAGTTAAGAAAATTCATGCTAGAAACCAGATTCAGTCAATGCCTTCAGCCATTCTGCTAAGCATACACAGATGTTTTAGATTTCTTTTTCTGAGATGCAAGAAAGCAATGCATCTTCCCATCAGACAAGAGGCATTCCTGGTGCTTCAGATTGTGTAGCTAGGAAAAGCCATGGCCCTGGGCTTTGGATGCAGATTGTGTCACTTGGAAGGACAGTGTTTCACACCAGGTC
The DNA here is from genome assembly GCA_013397375.1 of Toxostoma redivivum. Lineage (NCBI taxonomy): Eukaryota > Metazoa > Chordata > Aves > Passeriformes > Mimidae > Toxostoma > Toxostoma redivivum. Next base: position 80,658 of record VXBI01006537.1, read on the forward strand.
TGACAGGTAATCAGCTCCTTGGCAGCACCATGGTATCCCTGTTTCTTCTCCATTTTGTGATCTCATCTCATGATCCCACAGGTGATCTCCTTCACAGCTGCCCTTGGTAGGTTTATCAGGAGAAAATGTCAGAGACAAGCCTTGTCAATGTGGGAGACAAAAGCTCTTGCTGCGGGGAGGAGTGAAGGAGAAATCAGATGGACAAAGCTCACGCAGAGTGCCCAAAACTTGACAGATACGTGGATGCAGTCATCACTGCTGCTCTTGGGACAAACTGAACAGTGGTGCCCATGACCTTCACACACAGCCTGCTTGTCAGTCCTCTGCAATCCACCAGAAGTGACAGTGACAGCGACAGCATGCAGCATCATTTTCACCTTCCCCAGCTGGTTCTAGCCAACCTGGCTCCCTCATGCACAATAGTTTTCTTTTTGAACCCGACAGCACATATGGATTTTCTAGAGAGCTGAAGTCTAAAATTTGTTAATCATTGCAGATTTTATAATGTACCTTGTAATTTCTGGGTATTTGATCCCTTCCACTCCTATAGTAAGAATTGAAATGTTACCTTGAAATTGCAGAAGCTGAAGAAGGGATGTTGCATCCCCTAATGCCTTAGGGATGTTTTGTAAAATTTGTACACAGTTTCTTTGAAAACTATCATTATTTTAATACAATTTTTTAAATGGCAAGTGTCACTTTTTCACTTAATTTTTCAGGATAATTCACTCCTTGGATGTATTACAGAGAAAATTTTAAATGTTCCATCGATTCCAAAGCATATGCTGAAGTTTTGTTAGAGTTTGCAATGCGTGGAGTGAAATCCTAGCTTCTGATTTGGAAACAAAAATATTAAAACTCTACAGAAAACTGCATGAAAATTCCATAGCTTGTCAGATCTAAAGTGCTTTATAGAAAAAAACATAATTTCTACAGATTCTTCTGCATCTGAAAGGCTTAGTCAGGAAAATATTTTAGACATAGAAAATACTAACAAAGTGAAGCCAGGATGCCTCCGATGTCATGATTCATCCACTATTTTTTTATTATATAGAGTTTTAATTCAGATTCTAGTCTTGTGATGCTGACTTCAAGCATTGCTCTTTTGATGTCAGATGGTTACAGAGTAAAACTTCCCTAACTGTAGGCAAATGTAACAGTTACTGATGGTAGAGTGGAATATTAGAGAGAACATTCAGCTTAGCTCCAAACCTGCAGTTTACTAAGGTAATGCTTCAAATACCATGACTGGTTCATCAACTATGCGAGGTTCAATAACAGAAAATTACATTTAAAATTTAATATATTAAATAACTATTTAGGTACAACAGGGACAGGCTCCAGAGGAAAGGAAAAGAAAAATCTGTTTACTGTTACTCAGAGCACATTTCCACATTTTCTCCTGTTTCCTCTCCCTACTTGCATACGAAACCTCTCAGATGTTCAGACTATGACACACTGGGATTTTACACCATTATCCAGTCTGGTGGATCTATCAACCAGAAACCCCTTCCACATGCGGGAAGGCTTCTCCTACCAATTTTAGTATCTGCAATACAGATAGGAAACATGAATACCAGGCTAAAAGAAGTTACTAATGCCAACATTTCTAAGCTGAACTGTTTATGTTAAAATCATTACCAAGAGAAATTGGTGTAGGCACTGACATTAACCATTCTAAAATCACATTCATTCTTCTGGGAGAAAAACCTATATATAGTGATAATTTTTTTAGAATTAGGTACATACTGAAAAGCAAAACTGTTTTTTTATTAGCAGGGCAAATTTAGTCAGCAAGATTCTGGATGGAAAAGCATCTGGGAATTTGCGGAGCTGAGCTGCTGAGATATGAGTGACTGGAACAGCAGTGTGAATACCTGCCCATTCCTTTCTCAGGTGATGTGGTTATGAACATGCCTGTTCTGGTGAACATTAATTATTTATGCTTCATCCATAGTTTGTTATAGCAATTTTAAAGTAAGCAGACAGTTATGAAAGGTTTAAATTCACAGAAATGGAACATGACTAATCCTCATAAGAAAACCAGGTTTGAGGATGTCAGACTGATTGTGCACCCACTGAAATAGGATTAAAGCAAGAAGAAATATGCATGCAGATATGTTCTAATACATCTCTGCATAATCTACATGTACATTAATGCAAACAGACAGGCTTACCTGCAAAGAGATAAGACCTATAATTACAATGATGGCTTCATTTTATTTTACAAGCAATAGAGATAACCTTTGAGTATCCAGGCACTGATGTGTGATAAATATGGACATACCACACTGAGAGTACACACACCCTTACATAGGTCCAGAAGGTCATTCCTGCTTTGTAACATTAGGTCAGGACAGTTTCTATTTGGTGTTCAACCTCTTTATTTCTGCTAGATCAAGTCAACCTAAACCCATGAAAAACTTATCCATAGATCTTAGAGCACTTTATAAAGATGGATAGGTATTATTTCAACTCAACAGATGTGTAGTAGATAGGCCTAAACTCATGCAGGGGGGTTCAAGTCTTTCATCACATGCAACTAATCATGCAACCCTTCATGCAACAACTCTAACTGAGAAAGAATCATAGAATCTTAAAATCATTTTGGTTGGAAAACACCTCTAAAATCATCTAGTCCAGCCATTGACTTAATACTGCAAAGTCCTACTACATAACCATGTTCTTAAGAGACACGTTTACATGTCTTACCTCCAGGGATAGTGATTCTACCACTTCCCTGGACAGCCTGTTCCAACGCTTGTAAACTCTTTCAGTAAGGAAATTTTTCCTAATATCCAACCTAAATCCTGCTGGCACAACTTGAGCCCATTTCCTCTTTTCCTAGTGCTTGTTTCCTTGGGAGAAGAGACCAACCCCCACTTTGCTATAAATTCCTTTCAAGAAGTTGTAGAGAGTGATAAGGTCTCCCCAGAGCCTCCTTTTCTCCAGCCTAAGCACCCCCAGCTCCCTCAAGCAGCTCCTTACAGGACTTGTGCTCCAGACTCTTCCCCAGTTCCACTGCCCTTCTCTGGACATGCTCCAGCACCTCCATGTATTTCTTTTAGTGAAGGGCCCAAAACTGGACACAACACTCGAGGTGTGGCCTCACCAGTGCCCAGCACAAGAGGACAATCAGTTCCCTGATCCTCCTGGCCACATCCCGACTGATACATGCCGGGATGCCGTTGGCAAGCTCCTGAAACCCCATTTAGCTTCTCTGTATTGCACTCTGCACACAGGAGATTCACTTCGGGAAGAAACCACTAGAGGTCAGGCGGGATATAATCATGGCCACAATGAGAAGGGAAATTGTTCAGAATAGCACTTATATATTTTTAAAAATTAAAAAAAATAAAATAAATAAAATAAAAAAGTTAAATTTTAGCTACTTTTCATGTCAGGAAGAAAAACTGTGCTCTTGAAAACTGATATATTCAAGACAGATCACATGCACTGGTATGAAATTATCAGAGAGGAAATAGTTTTATTACATAGGAAACAGGTGTGCAGGAAAACATAGGCATTCTATATAAATTGAAGTTGTTCATAGTAAATAAAGTTGCTAAACAAACACTCAGAAAGTGCTCAAATCTACCCAAAGTTTACTTGTTTACTGCATCTTCAGCTGCCACCTGAAACAGGTTTTCCATATAGCTTTTGTTATACAAAGGTGTGTCTGGGCAGGACAATATGTAGAAAAACACTATAACACTCTTTTCTTCTCCTCTGAATGAGAAATGCAGTCCCAGTCTTGGAATACATGTAGAATATCATACTGAAATGAGCATAATTGTTCAGCAGCTGTTCCCTGAATCTCCTACAGTTCGGATGTTCTCCTCAGGGACATTTATTCTTTCAGTGAAAATGGATGAATCAAGCTCATGGGCTCACGTATGATCACTCCCTGTCACAAAACCGGTGGCACCACTCAGTGGGAGAGCTGATCTGCAGCTGCCACAGCCTCCTTTAGTCTCATATTTTTCCTGGCCACAGGAAAAGTGCTACTTCTGATGAAAAGATCTCTTCCCTCTGATACAGATACTTATATTCCCCTGCATCCTCTACAGGGCTGTAAGCTCAAAGGCTAGGTGGCATTTTGTACTTCAGAGTATGATTCAAAGAATTTCCTCAAACAAACACATTTCTTTTCCCCCCTGTGCCACTTCCCTACTTGGCGCACTCATCATCCTGCTTGATTTGCAGCTGAGTGCTCTAACAGCACTTTTGTATTTCCTGGAAGCTTATTTCCCAGGAAACATTTTAAAAAATTCCACCAACACTGACATTAAGGTAAGCTGAGTTACCACAAAAAAGGCTACAATAGCTTTGGTTTGCTCACTCACTTGCAAATAGCCATATTTATTTTATCTGCTACCATATCCTTAGTGAACAGAAGAAATGATTGAAAACTCAGTAACCTTTACTAACCTCCACATATAATTGTATCTCCTACATTCCTAATTCAGTACAGATCTGTAAATCTATAGTGATACTTGTATCTGATAGCTCTGTCAAAAACAGTACATCCAACAGAAATAGCACTTAATTCAAGTTAGCCAAAATCTGTATAGGTATTTGCCATCTACTAGACTGTGAGATAGCTGCCTGAAGTGTAAAAGTCCTTAATTGTATTAAGCAAAAACAGAAACACAAAAAATTTACACCTACTTGCCACAATATGATGAGAAATGAAAAATGGGAAACATGAAAACATGTTACTCATTAAAAGATAATCTGCTAATCTTTCAATACTTACTGATTTCTGACAGCTCATGTCAACTTTAACAGATATTAAAAAGTAAGTCCTACATCTTCTATTTAGCTGCTTCAATGTCAGAACCAACATTACACAAAGCAGTAAAAGCTGGGAATCCTCCTGCTCTAATTTATGTCTGAATAGACACACAAAAATTGATGTCTAATTGCTGCCTGCAACAGTGTAAACTTGTTTCTGAAACTGTGGCTCATAGTGACTTTATTATTTGCCCCTTACCACTATGAACAGGGTCTACAGAGGCAAACCAAAAAGTGCTACTGAAGTCTGCTCTGGTTCCTGTGTCCCCATACATTATATATATGTGGCATTACTGTTTTAATATGTCTAAGTAATAGGCATAGCTAAAATCCATGTATACTTCAGTTTCCTTCAATTCAAATTAAAAAAGCACCCCTCAAAAAAACCCCAAACAAACAAAGAATTCCAACCAAACGAAACAGAGGGCCAACTGTTCCTCAGTTTCCATGGAGAAGAGAAACAAGGAAATACACAGACGTAGGAAAAGTCATTGTTTTTCTCTTGTTTGTATTTCACTTCCACTGCTAGGTCCTGAATTTCACTTTGCATAGCAGCTGGAAATTGGAGAGTAACACCTGGTGGATGGATAAAGACATAAATGTCACATCTCTGTGCATAGGCTTTATTATTACCATGTATATAATGTGATCTGCAATTGCCTTTCAAACGGGAACTGTGAGAAAATACTCTAAATACTCAATCAGGTGCCATTAGTGATTCTGCAAAATAAGGAAGTGTGGACACACACATTTAGAGAGCTAGGCAGATTACAGCTTGAGAATTCTTTCTCAGGCCTGGATTTCTCCTGCCTCTCAGGTCCATTCCCAGACTGATAAGCTGATTGTAGCTTCAGTTAGGGAGGAATTCTCCCAGGATGATAATATGGTCAAAACAGAATGAAATCTGGTGAAAAACAGAGTGGAATTCATAACAAAGATTAACACCTGGTGTTTTTCCCGTGGGACACACCCTGAGTTGCAGTCTCATGGATGTTTTCCCCAATTATCCAATGAGCTACTGTCTTGTCTTAGGTCCACGTAGTATGCTTTAAATACAGGCTGTCTGTTAAATAAAGTTGGCCTTTTTTCCTAAAGTGGTCCATGTGTGTTGCTCTTCTTGCTGTCTCTCTTTCATTCTCTCTAGGGCAGTAACCACGAGGATGACCATGCCAGAAAGAGGGAACAGATATGGGATGAGGCATACATAGCATGTGTTGGTTTATCCAGAGAGGCTGTATTAACATACTGCTTCTATACTCCATGCCCTCTGGGAGAGAAAGAGTAGGTACCTGCACAAGAATATTGACTGGATGGAGCAAAGCATGGATAAAAAGTGGCTCTGCCAATTCATGGGAGATGAGCACAAAGCTTTAAGATTATCTATAACTGCAGAAATATTCAGGGCATAGGACTCTCCCTCTCCATTTCTATGTTGAGACTTTATAAATTCATTTAATCTGCTAAGGAAATAAACAAGTATCTATTAGCACATGATTGGTTAACTGAAAGTACAAATAAACTGAGAATCAGGAGAGGCTACTGTAGCCAGTCTTTTCTGCTACTGAGGGTACTGCAGGCACTTTGGGAGACATGGGATAGCCCAGTAGAGAGGCACCTGAGATGGCTCCACTGCTCCAGCCAGGCATCTCCTAGGAGGAGAAAGAGCAATGCAGATGTTTTTGTGGAAAGGGCACACAGTGATGGAGAGCTGCAGTCTGTTAACAGAGGTGATGGCTGTACCCTGTCACTGTGCCCATCACTACAAACATCAGTGGCTCTGCTTCTGGAGTGTGACATACACACAACAGGAGCAATCTGACAGAAAACACTGAGCATTACTTAGCTGTTCTCTTGAGAGACTCCTGCAGTATTCCCACATACAGTGTTGGAATAATGAATGTTAGAGGATTGCTGGGGCCTTCAGTAACTGCGCTATTAAGGTGGAAGATAAAATTTTAAGCCATTTCCATTTAGGATGGCATTTAGTCCTTCCACTGCCTGCTAAGACCGTGGAGAATGCAACAAAATCATTCGTTGGGAGGATGGAAGGAGCAGCATTGCTTCAGACTGTACTGTACCGGAGATGCACTCCAAACTGAGAGCAAAATGTTTCATAATCCATACAATCAATGTAGCAAGATGAAATATACACACACTCAAGGAAGCTATTCCCTTCTGAAAAAGAAGGCACAAACTCTTACATAAATGGATTACGGTAAGAGCATTACCACAGTTCTGCCTCTGTTAATATAAAGGGATAGCCCATGTATTAAACAGGAAATGGACAGAGGAAAGAGAGAAATATGGAGAGAAAGAAAGGAAGAACAAGAAGAAGAAAGAGAGGAAGGAAGAAAGAGAGAGATAGAAAGAGAGAGAAAGGAAAGAAGGAAGGAAGAATTCCAGGAAGGATTCAAGGATTCCAGGATTCCAGGAAGGATTCCAGGATTCCAGGAGGATTCCAGGAAGGAAGGAAGAAAGGATTCCAGGAAGGAAGGATTCCAGGAAGGAAGGAAGGATCCCAGGAAGGAAGGAAGAAAGGATTCCAGGAAGGAAGGATTCCAGGAAGGAAGGAAGGATCCCAGGAAGGAAGGAAGGATTCCAGGAAGGAAGGATTCCAGGAAGGATTCCAGGAAGGAAGGAAGGATTCCAGGAAGGAAGGAAGGAAGGAAACAAAAAACCCAGCTGCGCCTTCAAAATAAGGAAAAGGTGTCTGATTAAAAATGGACACTAAGTGATTATGGTTAGCTGAAAAAAACTGGAGATCTCTCATTCACTGCATTTTTAGTTTATATAATCTGTCCCATTTTTACAGGAAAAACATAACTGGAGACATAACTGAAATATAAATGACATAAGAATATGGTTAGTTACTGAGAAATATGAACATTTTCATTAATGTAGAAGACTAAGCATTTTCACTGTTGTACCACAAAAAAGAATTTGTAGTGTGGCTATCATCTTTCTTGCATCTGTTTCCAAACATTTATTTTTTGAAACAAAGAGTTGCAAAAAAAGAATATGTTCCAATTTGTGAAGAAATCTACTTATCAACAAAGTATCCTAACTCTTATTTTTATTTTATCCTAAATCTCTTCCTAATAAGGAATTTTCTGTCCTTGCCCTTATAGTTATAAGGAGATATTTGGCTTATGAAACACATTGGTATATTCAAAATATTTCTCCAAGTATTAGACTGTATTAATTAGCACAAACATACATAACTGAATGAGGGGGGAGGGCTTGTGGTTTGGGAGATTTTTAAAAATTTTTGGTTGGTTGTGGGGGGAGGGTGGTTTGGATTTTGGTTTGATTTGGTTTTCTACCTTCTGATAAAAAAGACAACCAGTATAGGACAATCAGTAAAGAAGTGACCAGCCTACACAAAGCCAGGACTATACTTCTCTGAAAATGTACATCTCAGGGTGGAACCCTGAGTGGTACCTCAGTGGTCCCCATTTGATTATGGTAGTGAGTGGACTATGAGCATAAATTTTTCACCACCGTTTTCAAATGCTCAAATATTAAATCCTCTGTATATAATCTGTATGATTAAGTTGGACATTCTGAACTTGAAAACTGTTGGTTTGATTAGATTTATTCTTTATCTTGTAATCAAAACCTCTGTATTTTCTAGAACAATGACAGCTTATAGTACACATTATACACACTCTAGAGTTTCAGACAGTGCTCAATACACTTAAAATAAGAAACTCTTTCAAAAATAGCAAGATTTGGAAGCCAGAAGTCAATGTCTCTGCTGCTTGCAAAATCTTGCCACCATGAAAAAAGGGGTCTCAGGAAATTCCCATTAAAGGTAAGAAAACCGTAAAACATAATGAAGTACATAGACCATGAGCAGAAAATTGCAGATCTAGCAACCAAGAGAGATCCTGAGTCACCTTCCTTTAAACATTTAGACATTTTCTTGTTTGTTTGTCCTAATTCTGGTAATACCCAACCTCTGCAGTCCTCCCTTCACCCAACATATAAATTAGACATATTTATGCCCACTTGTCAAATGTAACTTTCACACAAACTTTCACACCTTTTCTGAATTAGGCTAAAAATACATGCATATGTGTAATTTTTTTTCTCAATGGCCATAATTTCCACAAAAGGCAGAATTTTGCTATCCAATTCTTTCATAAAGACCTGGGAATTTTCACTTTCCTAAGTGTTGGGGGTTGAAAAATTTCTTTTCTTTTCTGTGTAATTTTTCCCTATTGTTATGCTAATCACTTGGGGCTACAAGTTAGTTGCCTCACACCGGAAGGCAGGGGGGGGTTGAAAAAAAAAAAAAAAAGGGAGCCGGAAAAAGGAAGGGAGCCAGGAGGGAGGGGTCTCTCACAGCTAGCACGTGGAGTTGGAGACAGTGAGGAGATCCGGTCTTGAACCCTTTTCCTTTCCCCGCGAATTTTTCAATGCCGGAGACCACATTCCCCTGCTGTTTGGACCTCACCCTGCCGCCTTCCCATGCTATCCTACTGTTCACTGCTGAGCAGCAGCAGCACGGCCGGCGCCGTGAACAGGAGCGGCCCCCCCGCCTCCCGCTTACCCCTGAGCTGCCGCCATCAGCCCGGCCTCTGCAGCTGCGCGGGACCGGCTCTGCCCACAATACCGGGAACTGAACCCAGAGAGAGAAAGCTTGCATCTAAAGGTACTGGGACTGAGCTATACTGTTCTGTTTTATTGTTAATCTTTTTAGCTGTTGTTTTTTCTGCTGTTTACCTTGTTAGATATATTAGTAAAAAACTGTTATTCCTATCCCCATATCTTATGCCTGAAAGCGTCTGATTTCAAATTATAGTGATTAAAAAGAAGCAGATTACAGGGAAAGGGGTTCATCCCTCTCCTTAGCAAACACCTGTCTCTTAAACCAAGACAGATTTTGGCACCCATTGTGGGGCATTGCCTGAGGGCATAGAGAGATGTAAGAAAAGGAATAACGGTTCTTAAGTTACCCAAGCTTGT